>VWZY01006898.1:257807-268428 GCA_013399075.1 Chloroceryle aenea
CTGCATATCTGTGCTACAGGTTAAAATCATAGAATGGTTTGTGTGGGAAGGGACTTTTCAAAGTCACTTAGTCCAGCCCTCCTGCATGGAGCAGGGACATCTGCAACTAGAGCAGGTTGCACAGAGCCCCATCCAACCTCATCTGGAATGGTTCCAGGGATGGGGCATTGACCACCTCTCTGAGCAGCCTGGGCCACTGTCTCACCAACCTCAGGGTAAAAAAAATGTCCTCCTTCTCTTGAATCTAAATTTCTTGGTTTTAGTTTTAAACCACCACCCCTTGTCCTGGCACAACAGGCCCTGCTAAAAAGATTGTCCTCATCTTTCTGACAGGCCCCTTTCACTACTGAAAACCTTCTCTTGTCCAGGCTGAACAACTGCAGCTCTCTCAACGTGCCCCTGTAGGAAAAGTAGAAAATGCACAGACTGTTGTAATATCTTTGTGTCACTATTTTGCAGCAAACAGTAGAGGGCTAAATGTCCACTCAAAAATGATGCAACTTGTTTGTGGAGACCTTGAGGTGTGTTTCTTTCCCAGAGCATGACAAAGGTCAGGGCTTCAAAAGCCCAGTGGTAGTAGGTGGGCATGGCAGTGTGGCTGACACTGTCCAGTGAGCATGGCATGTTTGAGAACAAGCATAATGAAGTTTCTGGTTAAAAGTGATACTGGTTAAAACTGGCACTGCAATGTGGTTGGTTCCAAAAAGAACTTGGAGCAGTGTTTTTACTAGACAAAAGAATGGCACGAGTTACGTGACAGGGTTGCTTTAGTATTCTCGTTAAATTCTTCTGTCTTGGTAATCAGACAGTATTCAATTAAACAAAAAAAAAGGGGGGAAACAAAAAGAACTGGACTAACTTTAAGCAATGTTTGTTCTTGGAAAAAAAATAAATCAATATTCTTTTTCCGAGTTAATGAAGTAATTAACAGTGATTGATGACACATGTACTCAGCTATTTTATGCTGGTAAACCAGATGGGTTAGGCACAGCCAGTGACCAGTAATTTTGATTCTTTGTCAGAAGGAACAAGAAGTTCAGCTGTGGGCTGTAACAGCTGAAGTGCACGAATAGAAAAGTTAGATGGTTTTCTCTCTGCCTTTCTCTACCTGTATGGGAGAATTTGAAAAACAATGCTTGTTCATTTTTTAGCAGTAGAGAAACCTGAGCTAGAGTGAAAATGTGCTTGGCAAGCTGAAGGTCTCAATTTGTTTCCCTGAAGCTAATTACCTAAAGGTGCCTTTTTTTTTTTTGGCTATATCAAGTTGGTTTGAAAAGAAAAGGAAGTGTGCATGTGCACAAGCAGGTGAAGAGAATTATGAAACTTGGTTTGAATGCTGCTTGTGAGCAAGTTTACTGAAAAATGGTGGCTGGATCCATGGACTTTCTACCACAGTCCAATACCCCCCCCCCTCCCCCTTGTTGTCTGCAATCCAAGGAGAAGGGATGTGACCATTATCTCTGGTACAGCACACTGGAGATGGGTGCCAGCAAATGAAGAGATCTCAGCCCTGCTCATATGCTTTAGTGGGGCTTGTGTAGTGATACACTGGTAAGTTTTAACTTGTTGGGATACAAGTTGTTGAAACTTTTAATTTTCATGAATTAGGGAGGATCTTAATACTGTTGTTGAAGAGTTACATTTAGGTTGTGGGCATTGAGAGGAAGCCTCAGCTGGTCTGAAGGTTGCCTGGGAATGCTTCAGTCAATGAGATGAGCTTGCTGGTCACATAACACATTCCCAGTGCCAGGAAGATTTTAAGGGGGTTTTGATTTAAAAAGAATATACTGGCTTTTTATATCACTTCTCAGTCAAATATTTAAAAGGAGTTTTGATTTTTGTGCTTCTGAATTATTGTAGCAGGGGTGATCTACAAGGGAGGAACAAATAAACAAATACTGTAAGTTTATGGGCAATGTCCACCTCATTTACCTTCTGTCAAGTGCTGCTTTCAGTTCTCTGATTTGAGCCATTTCAAATGCAGACATACTAGGATGGAGGAAAAACATGGGCTGAGGGAAGAAGAGAGCCTCAGAAAAAGCCCAGACGGTAGATTTTTTTTTTTTATAGGTAACTCTGCCCAATTTGTACTGACTCCTCCAAGGCTTCAGTAGCATCTGGAACAGGCTCCTGAGGCACACTTTTATCCTTTCTCCCTCCCACGCGGATCCATCTGTGAGACTGCTTGTTCTTGCTGAGAAACTGGATCGAGCTCAGAAGCATCTTGCTCTTTCAGACCCTCTGCCAGAGTCTTGCTAGTCAAGGAGAGCTCTGTAATCCTGCAAATCTACATATTCCCAGGTTTTGCACGCAGACAATTGCATTTCTAAAACTGCAGCTCCTCTACAAGCTGTTTTCCTGCTTGACTCAAATGATTTTTTTCCAAGCTGTTGGCCACTTTAAATTGGAGCTCCCATGGAGTGAATGTGGGGTGGTATTTCCAGATGTGCTCAGGTTCCTAAGGGTGATCTTTTGTTCAGAGTCTTAGGTTATGCATCAGAGGATTCAAGTCCACTTGTCATCCACTTTGTTGTTCCCAAAACCTTGGGTTTTTTTGCTACTATGTGTATTTGATATGCCTACAATGCTGTTCTGACAGCAAGACTTGTTGAGCTCTAAAAATAGAGGACATAGCAGCAGATCCCCTCTTAACTACCTAGTAGTGTTGCTGTTGGCGTGGAAGTAGACACAATGTCAATACTCTTGTGTACTCCTAGCAATAAGGGAGAAGGGCCTGTAACAATTTTGGGATTTCCTGGTGTCTACCAGAATATCTGTGTTTTTTCTTTTTAGGACCTGGAGGTACCTTCACATTTTATTGAATCATAGAATGGTTTGAGTAGGAAAGCACCTTAAAGATCATCTAGTTCCAACCCCCTTGCCATGGGCAGTGACACCTCCCACTAGATGAGGCTGCTCCAAGCCTCATCCATCCTGGTCTTTAACACATCCAGGGATGGAGCATCCAGTGGATGTGGATGGAGGATCCAGTGGTGAAGGATCCATTTGAAGACAACAGATTAAAGTGGTGATTTGCAAAAGTGTCTGTAGATGGTACCATGAGGGATTTTGTGCAGAATATGCAAAAAGCATATTCTTCCAAGCAGCCTTTGGTTTAAAGCTTAGTGAGGGAAAGCTTGCAGACTTCTGCTAGGGGCTGGCTCGAACAGTAGCAGATACATGCTAATTTAACACTGAAATAGGTGAAGAGGTCTTTGCTTCTTCTGGAACATCGGTGTCCCTGTGTTTCCAGTTTAGGCTGGTGTTTCAGCTTTTGGATTTACACAACTAAAGTGCAAGGGCTGCCAACGGAGTTCAGTGTGAGCAACTGTCTTTGCTTTGAAACACAACTGGGAAGACCCTGTGAAAGGCAGCTATACTGAAGGGATCTGTGTGCTGTGAACATGAGTAGTGGAGTGTTTCTTGACAATGAGAAGCAAAAGGGTATTAGGGCATGCCCAAAGAATGGCAACAAAGCTGGTGAAGGATCAGGAGCACAAGTCTTGTGAGGAGTGGATGAGGGACCTGGGCTTGTTGAGCCTGAAGAAAAGGAGGCTCAGGGGAAACAGGGAGACCTTCTTGCTCTTAACAGCTCTCTGCAAGGAGGTTGGAGATGTGTGGGGGTTGGTCTCATCTCCCACACAAGCAATAGGACAAGAGAAAATGGCCTCAAGCTACATCAGGGGAGGTTTAGGTTGGACATGATGGAACACTTTTTTTCCCTGAAAGGATTGTCAAGGCCTGTCCCAGGCTGCCCAGGGAGTGTCCTCATCCCTGGTGGGATTGAGAAGATGTGTAGATGTGGTTTGACTTGATGATCTTAAAGGTCTTTTCCATCTGAAATGTTTGATGGTTTAATGATTCTATAAAACTGTAGAAATCATTTTTTTCTTGATTATTTATATTGAGAATTTCAGTTACACATAATAACATGAGTTCTATATGGATTTGCTCCCTTTGAATAGCTGTGCCTTAGTTCCGTGTTATAAAGTAGCTCACAATTAGTAGTGTCTTGCCTTTTGTGGCTGTCGCTCATTTTTTCTTTTAATGTCTGATGGTGATTGGTGCATGTATAGCAATGCTTATACAGAAGACTCTTGCCTAACAAGCCACTGCCGGAAATAATAGCAGGATTGTTTCAAAAGCAACTACCAGGGACTGTCTAGCAGCATATTGTAGCCTTCCATGAAGGAACTGCATAACTACAGAGTAGGTATTGGTTGTTCTTGAAGTCTTAACGTACATATACTGTAATTTAACACTTAGGACAAATGTGGTTAGAGATTGAATCTCTTTCTGAACATTATACCATATGAAACCTGTCATAAAGTTGAAATGTTTAGTGTGAGCATATAAGCAATAAATCTTCACAGCATGTATTTGAAATTGGAAGTTCTAAGGGAGAGGCGGAAACACAATATTTGTTCTACTCTAGGCTGTCATGTGAGAACAGAACTTGTAATGGCTGGCATTGAAATGTCAGCATTTGCTAAACAAATGTGCTGTGTTTTAATTCCTTGAAGCACTGGGTAGTGCTGCTGTGCTTCTTAGATGGTTAGTGCACTTGAATCATTGCATTGAGCTTTTGATCTTAAAGGTGGGCACCACTGGTTCTGCTACTGCAAGATAAGGGTATAGAAGCGGGTTCAGCAGAGGTGGGATGCCCTAGTCCTGAGGGCTAGACTGGTCAGTCTGGGTTGATACTGACTGAGATGTCTGCATCCAGTGTGCTGCAGGTCAGAAGCTATTTGTAGCAGCCTTATTAGGTTGGGTTCTCAGTTTAATTATCAGTTGCACAGTTCTAACTTAAGAAGGCTTCAGGTACTGATTTTGCTTTCCATTCTTCCGTGTGGATACCTGAGTGCCAGGTAAATACTTCCACTTGCCAGTTGAGTTGAGTCTTGTCTTTGTTAAATGGGGGTGTACTCACCACTTGTGTGGAAACTAATGAGGAGTTTGGTCTGCGATTTCCATTCAGTATAGAAAAGTAAAAGGAGTAAACTTTATATTTTGCAAGACGGGGCTGTCACGTCAGCGTAGTACAAAGCAGAGCTGAGTTGATTTGGTGGCTGTAGGTTGGTGTGTGGGTGGGTTGTTGCCTTTAAAGGCACTTGATTGTCATGTTCTCCAGCAGCATCCAGGATGGTGTACCTTGGGAGGCATTTCACAACAGGATGTGCACTTGGTGACATTTCTCTGAAATGCTCTTGTTGAAGCCAGTGCCTTGCCTCATGGGTTTCCTGGCCTTGTGCAGAAGCATTTGGTGTTTGTCCTCTTTTTTTGAAGAATTTTGTCCATTTGCTTCTGGAATTCAAGGAAACTTGCTTTTTCCAGCTCCCCAAGGCAGAGTTTCTTAGTGCAGCTATGAAGGTGCATGCGATGCTGTAATGCTCTTTGCTTCAGCTTGCCACCCAAAGTGTCTTTTCTAATACCATCCCTCCCTTCTGTGTCCGCTCAGCCTCTCTCACAGAAAAAGAATGGGGAAAAACTACTTCTTCTGAAAGAAATAGATGAACACCAGTTATTGGTGACTTCTCTGCATCACTGTAATATCCTTAAGTCATCTCTGTCTGAGCTGAAGACTTATCTGCTTCACTTGTATGAGGACCTTGTACCACACCTCTGATAGCTTTTTTTTTTCCTTGCCCTTCATTTGAAACTCTTATACCGTGTGCTTGGAAATGGAGGAGAGCCCAGATTTGCACAAAATATTGTTGATTTTGGAGGAACTGGCAATACAGCAGCAAATTTTGTGTTCTCTTTTCAATTTATATTACTGCCATGGTATTTTACTTGCTCCTCTCTCCACATCTGAGCATTAAGCTGATGGTATATTTTTGCAGTGCAGACTGTTACTCTTGCAGTATGTGTTTAGAAACAGAAATGCTCTTTTCAGAGACTTAAAACTCTTTCAGAGGATGTCTGATGTTTGAGGCTTGCAAATACATTTTATGGGAGAGGTCTGTTTTGAGTGTTGTGGAAATGGTAGGAAAACCAGCACTTCTGGAAGTGGTCAATGCTTGGAAAGCTTGGTCTCCCAAAGATTCAGTAAAGCTGTGTCCTACTTGAGGAGGAGCTGAAGTGATATTGAAGGATTGTGTGAATCCTCAGGACTACCACCATTGCTTTTTGTCATCTCGAGAAGCAGTGGCTCTGGAGACATTGTCTCTGGAGAGAAGAATCAGCCTGGGAGGCTGTTTGATGCTCCCTTTGCTCTAAATAAAGCTGTAATAAATCATTTTGTGGTCACATTAAATCATAATTTTTTTCAAACAGCCGTATGCCTCTTCCATGTTACCTCCTCCTTCCATGTACAGATGTTATTTTGGAAATATTTTATAAACAGTCCGTGAAAAGCAAAGGCAGGATTGTTTTTAGTTTTTTTTTCTTTCTTTCTTTCTTCTCTTACCTAAGTAAGGTTTGAGATCTGTTGTCTGAGGAGAGATTTAATCAATAAACCTCAACAGAAGCACTGCCCCTCACTGGGTCTGCGAGTCTGTGCAAAGCATGTGCACGCTGCAGCCTCAGGTCCTCCTTTTAGGAGTAGGAAGCCACGTAAACGTCAAGATGGCATTGTCATAATTTTACACAGAGCATGTGGGATTAAACTCAACATTGTTCGCCTGTTGACACAGCAAGGAACCTAGTGCCTTGGTAGATTGAAAAAACCCAAACAAACTGACCAAAGAAAAACAACAAATCCAACCCAAAACTTAAAATCAGTCATCGGTATTTAATCTGCAGTGTCAGGCAGAAGAATCAGTTTTAGAAGATGGGTGTTTCCATGGCCTTTGGATGCCAAACCCCACAATGGTTTGAGTGCGACGGAGACCAGCTTCAGGGCAGGTAAGACTGCTCTGGGAAGGGATCTGTAGCTAAAAGGGCCGATGAGAAGCTCTTTGTGGAGTTTTCTGAAGCCAGGAAAAGTCCTTTGCCTGTGCAGGGGGCTATCGGTTGGTGGGTGGGCAGCTGAGAGACCATGGGCAGAGCCAGCACCACCTGCTGTTGATCAGGCTATAAGAAGACTCGGGGAGGGCAACAGTGTGTGGTTGCCTACAGCACAGGGTGAGCAAACAGTGCTTGTGAGCGCCCTGAGGGGTGCCACAGCTTTTTGCTGCTCATTGGGCAGGGTGCAGATCCTCTGCCGGCGCACAAGGTAAGTTCAGTTCTTTTAAGTGTCAGAGGTCAGGGGCTCAGGGTGACCTTGAGTCGCAAGGTGTTAGTTGCTCATAGAGATCCAGCCATGGTTGCTACCAGGCCGAAGGCTGCTGTTAGAAAAACTCTGGGCACCCAGACCGAGGCCTCATGCGAACATGTGGGTGTCCAGGCCTCTGGCTGTGGAGATTGCTGGAGCCTGGCACTTGCGGCACGGGGGAGCAGAGACCATGCCTGTGTCAGATGTGAGCAGGTGACTGAGCTGAAGGATGAAGTGGAGAGTTTGAGGAGTATCAGGGAATGTGAGAGAGAGGTTGACTGGTCGACCTGTTCCTTGAGAGAAAGGAAAGAGGTTGAGGCCTCACATAAAACAGAAAATTCCTTCTGCTTTTGTCACCAGACAGTAGGAGGGGACCTCAGAGAAGAAGATGAATGGAAACAGGTCCTTGCTCTGGGGGAGCAGGCAAATCCCCTCCTGGCCTCCCCCACCTTCCCAGTTACTCTTGCAGAACAGGTATGGGGTCCTGCAGAAAGAAATGGCTGTTGGAGAGGAGGATGGTTCACTGAGGCCAAGAATGCCAGAAAGACAAAGTCACCATACACCTGGCATCACAACTGGCTCCAAAAGGAAGAACAGATGGGTCACTGTTGTGGGTGACCCTCTACTGAGGGGTGCAGTGGGGCCAATGTGCCATCCTGACCCACTTCACAGGGAAGCCTGCTGCTTCCCTGGGGCATGGGTTAGGGATGTGGCGGGCAGACTTCCTGCCCTAGGAAACCCATCTGATTATGACCCTCTCAGTGTTTCAGGTGGGTAGAAGGAACCCAAAATTAATTAAAAGGATTTCAGAACCTTGGGAAAGCCACTTAAGGGATCAGGAACGCAAGTTGTGTTCTCTATCCCTTCAGTGGCAATCANTGAGAAGCTCTTTGTGGAGTTTTCTGAAGCCAGGAAAAGTCCTTTGCCTGTGCAGGGGGCTATCGGTTGGTGGGTGGGCAGCTGAGAGACCATGGGCAGAGCCAGCACCACCTGCTGTTGATCAGGCTATAAGAAGACTCGGGGAGGGCAACAGTGTGTGGTTGCCTACAGCACAGGGTGAGCAAACAGTGCTTGTGAGCGCCCTGAGGGGTGCCACAGCTTTTTGCTGCTCATTGGGCAGGGTGCAGATCCTCTGCTGGCGCACAAGGTAAGTTCAGTTCTTTTAAGTGTCAGAGGTCAGGGGCTCAGGGTGACCTTGAGTCGCAAGGTGTTAGTTGCTCATAGAGATCCAGCCATGGTTGCTACCAGGACGAAGGCTGCTGTTAGAAAAACTCTGGGCACCCAGACAGAGGCCTCATGCGAACATGTGGGTGTCCAGGCCTCTGGCTGTGGAGATTGCTGGAGCCTGGCACTTGCGGCACGGGGGAGCAGAGACCATGCCTGTGTCAGATGTGAGCAGGTGACTGAGCTGAAGGATGAAGTGGAGAGTTTGAGGAGTATCAGGGAATGTGAGAGAGAGGTTGACTGGTCGACCTGTTCCTTGAGAGAAAGGAAAGAGGTTGAGGCCTCACATAAAACAGAAAATTCCTTCTGCTTTTGTCACCAGACAGTAGGAGGGGACCTCAGAGAAGAAGATGAATGGAAACAGGTCCTTGCTCTGGGGGAGCAGGCAAATCCCCTCCTGGCCTCCCCCACCTTCCCAGTTACTCTTGCAGAACAGGTATGGGGTCCTGCAGAAAGAAATGGCTGTTGGAGAGGAGGATGGTTCACTGAGGCCAAGAATGCCAGAAAGACAAAGTCACCATACACCTGGCATCACAACTGGCTCCAAAAGGAAGAACAGATGGGTCACTGTTGTGGGTGACCCTCTACTGAGGGGTGCAGTGGGGCCAATGTGCCATCCTGACCCACTTCACAGGGAAGCCTGCTGCTTCCCTGGGGCATGGGTTAGGGATGTGGCGGGCAGACTTCCTGCCCTAGGAAACCCATCTGATTATGACCCTCTCAGTGTTTCAGGTGGGTAGAAGGAACCCAAAATTAATTAAAAGGATTTCAGAACCTTGGGAAAGCCACTTAAGGGATCAGGAACGCAAGTTGTGTTCTCTATCCCTTCAGTGGCAATCATGAATGAGGAAAGTAATAGGAAAAGACAGCATGTCAGCTCATGGCTCTGGGACTCGTGTTATCAACAGGGCTTAGGGATTTTTGGTCATGGGCTACTATATGAGATGCCTGGCCTGCTGGTGGCAGGTGGGATGCACCTGTCCCAGAGGGGGAAAAGGATTTTGGGGGCAGGAATTGGTGGGACTTATTGATAGGGCTTTAAACTAGNAAAGACAGCATGTCAGCTCATGGCTCTGGGACTCGTGTTATCAACAGGGCTTAGGGATTTTTGGTCATGGGCTACTATATGAGATGCCTGGCCTGCTGGTGGCAGGTGGGATGCACCTGTCCCAGAGGGGGAAAAGGATTTTGGGGGCAGGAATTGGTGGGACTTTTGACAGGGCTTTAAACTAGACATGAAGAGGGAGAGAGATAAAACCGGGCTCAAATGGAATGGGCCTAAGAAAAGCCTTCAGTCTGCTGTCCTAATCAAGGTAATTAATGGTGGAACATGGGACAGTAACAGCACAGGGATCACTAATAGGTTAGTAACTGTGGAAGTGGATATGAAACTAGAATTGAATGGGGAAGGGAATAAAGCCTGGCCTACCAGTCATAAATTTAGGGGTAAGGACAGAGGATGGGTGTTAAATGAGAATTGAAGGGGGAATGGGACAAACCCAGTACCACTAGGGATAATCCCTGGGGAGGCATACTGGTGTTAGAGGCAATATCTGTACCTTGGATCTAGTGCATGTATGCCAATGCCTGTAGCATGGGCAATAAAGAGGAAGAACTGGAAGAGGTTGTGCACCAGGGGAACCATGATATAACTGCCATCACGGAAATGTGGTGGGATGAGTCACATGGTTCTTTGCCTCAGTCTTTAATGAAAATATTGACTATCTCAGGACAGCTGGGCTCCTGAGTTGGTAGGTGAGGATGGGGAGCGAAACATCCCTTCTGTAATTCAGGAGGAAGTAGTTGGAGACCTGCTGTTCCACTTAGATCCTTACAAGTCAATTGGTCTGTATAGGATTCATCCTCAGGTGCTGAGGGAGCTGGCACAAGAGCTGGCTAAGCAGCTCTCCATCGTTTGTCACTGGTCCTGGCTAACAGGGAAGGTCCCAGATGATTGGAGGTTGGCCAATGTGATTCCCATCCACAGGAAAGGCTGGAAGGAGGATCCAGAAAACTATAGTTCTGTCAGCCTGACCTTGGTGGCTGGCAAGGTTATGGAACAGATCATCCTGAGTGCCATCAGTCGTCATGTACAAGACAACCAGGGGCTCAGGACCAGCCAACATGGGTTTAGGAAAGGAAGGTCCTGCCTAACCAATTTTATCTCATTCTGTGACCCATCTGGTAGATGAGGGGAAGGCT
>VWZY01006898.1:268533-284082 GCA_013399075.1 Chloroceryle aenea
ATCAGGAATAGTGTGGCCAGCAGGTCTAGGGATGTAATTCTGCCCCTGTACTCAGCACTGGTGAGGCCTCAGCTCAAGTACTGTGTGCAGGTCTGGGCCCCACACTTCAAGAAGGATAGTGAGGTGCTGGAGCAGGTCCAGAGGAGAGAGACAAGGCTGGGGAAGGGACTGGAGGGAAAGTCTTATGAGGAGAGGCTGAGGGAGCTGGGGTGGTTCAGTCTGGGGAAGAGGAGACTCAGAGGGGACCTTACCACTCTACAACTACCTGAAGGGAAGTTGTAGTCAGGTGGGGTTTGGGCTCTCCTCCCAGGCAACTAGTGACAGGATGAGAGGGCATGGCCTGAAGCTGCTCCAGGGGAGGTTTAGGTTGGATCTTAGGAATCACTTCCTCACAGAAAGGGTGATTAGGCACTGGAATGGACTGCCCAGGGAGGAGGTGGAGTCACCAGCCTTGGAGGTGTTTAAGAAAAGATTGGATGCTGCAAGTAGTAACATGATTTAGCTGATGTTGTGGTGTTAGGACATAGGCTGGTCTCAGTCGTCTTAGAGGTTTTTTCCAGCCTCAACAATTCTGTAATGCTGGAGTGTTGCTAAAGAAGTGGCAGGATGTGGGAGGCATTTTCTAACTGTCCCTTCTGTTGTTGTCTGCACAGAGCTGGCTTCCTTGTCCTGCTAAAAAGTACTGTCTTCTGCAAGGCTTTTGACATTGAGAGGTCTGTAAGGTGGAGCAGCTCTCACTGGGCATAGAAATTAACCTGCAAGCCCAGCCATTGGGATAGTATGTGTGTGACATGGAGTCAGTGGGGAGTTAGATTTGTTTAACTGAGGTTTTCAAGTGATCTTGTCAGCTGGCTGGGGGTCTTGCCAACTGGGGGTGTTGATGGTACGTGTGTCTGAAAGGACCCACAGATGAAGTGAGGTCATCAATAACCCTGAAGCAACCAGACTGACTCGGCATAAAACAATCTTGAAACTTTACCCTTCGGCCAAGATTTTTATCTTTGCCTGAAGTGCTGTAGCAATTTAAGCTCTGCAAAATAAGTTTTGTAAATAAAGCTCGATCATAACTTTAATTACTGGTTACTGCACATCTGCACTTGTGACTAGTAGAGGGGCATATCTGGAGTGGGGTGAGAAGAGGGAGACAAACATTCATACTGTGAAAACTGTAAGATTACTGTTATTTATTATTTAAAAAAAGAAGAGAAAAAAAGCTTTCAGTAGCTGCAGAATGTATGGTAACAAACCTGGGAAACTGTTGGATTACTTACATTTCCTAGTTCATGTGTGATTCTGTCTCTTAATGGTTGGCTAGATGCCCAGTCTTGGAAAGTGTGTAGAAGGAATAGTGTAGAAGTGAGCTCTGGGGCGGTGTCGTGTGCATGGCTCTGAGGGGGGAGCCTGGTCATGCAGTTTGAGAGGAAGAAGGTGAGGGACCTTCTGTTTTAGAGAGCTGATAAACAGTTTTGTGTTCAGAGCCATGTGCCTTCTCCCTACACACATTATTCCTGTGTAGAGGTGGTTTGTGGCCGTGTGAGATGACCCAGCATATTGATGAATTTGCCACTGTTTTCTCTGCAGCTTCTAGAATAAGCATCTTAAACCTCCAGAAAGTATTTTGAGCAGGCATATCCCTTCCTTCACATAAATGATGAAAGGTCTTCCTGCTGTACTCCTGAGGATTGAGCATGTTGTGTGATGTACTTGCTGGTAGGAGATGATTAAGGGAAGAGCTAAAATGACCAGTAGTGCCTTTAATCTAGGGAAGGTGTCCAGTAAAAGATAGTGGTTTGTTTGAGGCACCAAAACAACTGAGAAACAAGGGGCTTTTGCTGAGGCTGCAGCCCCTCAGCCTGTCTCTTACTCTGTGGTGACTGCAGATATGGAGGGTCCTTATCAGCTGGTAATGAGGAGGTGACAGGATACTTGGGCTGTGGCTACCTTCTGAAGCAGAGGCGTGATGAGGATACAGCTGCAGATGCACCAGTTTTGCATGGTTTTAGGGAGCTGAAATAAATAGGCATTAACTTGAACTTTGTGATCCTGTTTCAGAGTTTTTAAAAAATCCATTAGGGACCAGGCTAAACAGTTCTTCTGTGAGTCAAAATGCTTGATCATACCAGTCTTGTGTGCTACACCTGATTAAATAAGAGAGTTTTACTTGCTTGTTTTAGCCTACAGTTTTGCTCAGTGTTTCTGACCTGTAGTCTGAAATACTCAGTGCCATCCACCGTCTAGAGCGTGGATGCTCTTTGCTCATCCTTTACTCAGAACATAGGGAAGGGATCCACGTAAAGTGCTGAAGCCAGAACGGACAGTATGCCACTGCTTGTTGTCGGCCAAGAAAATTCACCATGCTGGCAGGTAGTCCTGGGGCTCGCTCAGAGGCTGCAGACAGGCTGAGCAAAATGCTCCCATGGCAGCACTCCTCCATCTCTTTATATTCTGCATGCTGGAGCCCAGGGAGTCTGACTTAAGTAGTGCTGTGCCTGTGATCACCCTGAAAAAGGAAGGTGAGCAACCTGTCTGTCCGGGATAAATGGTTATGAAGTTACTCATACAATCATTTTGGTTGGTAGAGACCTTTAAGATCGAATCCAAGCATTAACCCAGCACTTCCAGGTCACCACTAAACCATGTCCCTCAGCACCACTTTTCTATGGCTTTTAAGTCCCTTCAGGGATGGGGACTTCACCACTGCCTTGGGCAGCCTGGGCCAGGCCTTGACAACCCTTTTGGTGAAGAAATTTTCCCTCATGTCCAACCTAAACCTCCCCTGGTGCAACTTGAGGCCATTTCATCTTGTCCTATTGCCTGTTCCTTGGGAGAAGAGATTGACCCCACCTGGCTGCAGCCTCTTTACAGGGAGTTGTCAAGAGTGAGAAGGTCTACCCTGAGCTGAACAACCCCAGCTCCCTCATCCACTCCTCACAAGACTCATGCTCTAGACCCTTCACCAGCTTTGTTGCCCTTCTTTGGGCACACTCCAGAACCTCAATGTTGTTCTTGTAGAGAGGTGTCCAAAACTGAGTGCTGAGTTCAGGGGGCCAATCTCTGCCCTGGTCCTGCTGACAGCACTAGTTTTGATACAAGCCAGGATGCATGATAGGATGGTGCTTCTATAAACAAAAATGCTCATCCCCATCACATATGGTGTGTGTCTGGGTTAGTTGTAGGTAGGCTGCCTAAGCAGCTCATCCCAGCTGAGACCCAGTCCTTGCCTGTGCCTGAAGAGTTCCTGAGGAGCATTCCTCCAGACAATGTGTGGGGTGGACTTGCTGTTCTTGTATGTGTGATGTGCAGGCCAGAGGTGATTGTCCTTGTCCTGGAAGGCAGTGGAATAGAAGTAAAATAAGTAGTGGGAGATTTTTTTCTGTTATTATATATATTTTTTATTGAGAGAATTTGCTTGGAAAACCTTAGGACCTCCAAATATCCTAAGCACATGGGTAAGCAGTGTTTTGCTTCTCCTAATTTAAGAAGCTTAGTAGTTTGGGTCTCATGCCTAACTGAATTTAAATAGAGCTTTAGGGGAAGAAGTGGGAATAGGTAAACTAGTGTTGCTGTTAAATTGATTTGATATTACTGTTTCACTCCAGTTTCTTCAGGAAATTCATACACATTTTCTCACTGTCTGTGGTTTGTGATTCATTCTTGCTCTGTGAAAACGAGAGAAATCATAGAATGGTTTGGGTTGGGAGGGACCTTTCAAGGTCATCTAGTCCAACCCCCTGCAGTGAACAGGGACATCTGCAACTAGAGCAGGTTGCTCAGAACCACATCCAACTAACCTGGA
Source organism: Chloroceryle aenea (assembly GCA_013399075.1). Lineage (NCBI taxonomy): Eukaryota > Metazoa > Chordata > Aves > Coraciiformes > Cerylidae > Chloroceryle > Chloroceryle aenea. The sequence continues at coordinate 272,330 of VWZY01006898.1, forward strand.
ATATTTCTAGGGATGGAGCATCTATCATCTTGCTGGTCAATTCTGTGGGGCCAGTCTCTCACCACCCTCAGTGTCAAAAATTTCTTCTATCTAGTCTAAATCTTCCTCTTCGAGACATTACCTCTTGTCCTGTCTCAACAGGCCCTTATAAAAAGACTAAATCTGTTAACTCCATTCCAAATCCTAGTCTAGATCTGAGATTGCTTACAATATAACATTATTAGCTGATTTTATTGGGGAAAAAACATGTTGATGTGTTGGTAATGCCTGGTCTAAGCTGACCAGACTCTCTTCAACATTTGCGAATTAATGGAGCTGCAAGATCTTGAACATGTGTAATGGCAGAGACCTCAGGGATTAGAAATGACACTTAAGTAATTATTTGCTTGAATTTGACATGTAACATTAAAGAGTGTTCCAGGCCTCTAAAAATGCAAGAAAGGCAGAGGAACCTGGAGAGTAATAGTGCTGAGACACTTGGGACAGGGTGAAAGAGCCAATTAAAGAAGTTTTTTAGTGAAACACAATAAGGAAGGCCTCTTTAGGAAGAAGCTCTTCACTGTGAGTGTGGTGAGAGACTGTCACACGTTGCCCAGGGAAGCTGTGGATGCTCCATCCCTGGATGTGTCTAAGACCAGGTTGGATGGGGCCTGGAACAACCTGGTCTGATTGGAGTTGTCCCTGCCCATGGCAGGGGGTTTGGAACTAGATGATCTTCAACGCCCCTTCCAACCCAAACCATTTTTTGATTCTGATTTGCTCAACAGAGTTGTCTGCTTGGACATTATTCTGCAAACCAGGGAAGCACCGATACAAAGCTGGGACAAAGCTGGGCCCATCGTAAGTGATGGGTGGGGATATTTAAGTCTTAGACCTGCTTTTGTTACCTTATGGAAAAGGAACACAAATATCTGCTCGTGATAAGAGCTCTTCCAAGAGTAGACAGGAATACTTGAAGTGTAATGGCACAGATAAGTTCTGAACAGATGCTCATTGTGCAAGCTGCAATAGTAGTTAGGATCGCAATCATCTCCTGCCCAAGGAGTGTTGCTGTGTCTTTGCTGGAGGTCACCACACCCTCAGATCTGCTGGTGGAGCAGTTTGGGGTGAGTGCTCCCCATTCTGCTTTGAGCAGTGTCAGCTGGATTAATGTCGTTGGCTCCTGGCAGCAGGCTGACTTCACGTCTGAAGTGGATTAGGCAGTGCTGGGTATAAAATGTTCTTGCCAACCAAGCTGTGAGGGCAGAAATGCCTTGTCAGGGCAGCAAGGAGCTTCTCTGGGTACCAGCTGCCTCTTAACACATCAGCCTCTGTATCCAGGAGAGGTTATCTGTTGGGAGCCTGAATGCTGCAAAGGAAAACAACCCATGGTTGTGAAATACTTTACATAAAGGGCACAATTTGGTTTAATCTTTTGCAGTAGCTCTAACTGGCAGCACACAGCAGTGGCAGGTCTCTCTATGTACATTAAACCAGAGCAACCTTCCTGAGATAACCTGCTGGTAAAACGTGGCTATTTAGAAATGCTGGATGCCACTTAGTATCATGCCAAAAAGCCCCCCGAGCCCCCCCAAACTGAACTTCGGGACCTACTACAGCAGGTTCTTCTGGTGTAAATATTGCTGATTGCATGGGAGCTACTATATGTGGGGGTTTCTGAGGTTTCTTTTGATACCATTTGAAAATATTTTCATATGAAGCCTACCTGCAGAATATCATATCTATTTTTTATTTTGGAGGGCAGGAGTACACTGTATTGCTAACTTGTTGTTTGTGGGGGCTTTTGACTGCTTTTGTGTGGTTTTGTGTTTTTTTTTCTTCTTCTTTTTCTTTCTTTAATATACAGCCTAAAAAACCTTTACCATTTCTTCCCCTGCCCCCCTCCCCCTCACCGTGGGTCAGTTTGAAGTTGCTTCTTGATAGTGTCCTGGAGACTTGGGCAGAGCCCAAGACCACTGCTTCAAGACCACGTCTTGGCACAGATGATTTTTTCTTCAGACTACTTGGGCGAACAGATGCATGAAGTACACTTACCACTTGTACATACGGCTTTAAAATATGGAAGTTGTTGGACTAAAGTGGCTTCATATGGTACTGTTGGAAAATGAGAATTAACGAGCAAATTCGGATTTAAGACTTGAATGTGTAGTTGAAGAGTTGAGGCTTTTTAAACTTTTTAAGAATGATGCTGAATATTAGTCTGCATTTTTTATGGTTATTAATCAAAATTATATCTGTAACTCTGAGAATTATTCTGTTTGCATCCTGTACTGCCTAAAATAGTATCCTAGTTTAATCTTTTCTTCTGTGGATAAATATGTAATGTCTAATTGAAATGGTTGTAAATCTGAATTCTCTAACACAGGCATCTTTTTCTTTAATTGCAGGTTCCCCTTCTGAAAGCCATTACAAGATATTCTGCCACCCTATTGGATTACTTCCGACACAGCTCAGCATGTCACTGTGCCCTGGATTTTATAAGGTGGCCATGATTTAATCCCCACTTCCAATTTCTATGTATTGGTGAAGCATTGGAGCTCTTTAGAGCTGCTGTTAACTTGTGTGATCCGTCTTGAATCCCTTCTCCAAAGAACTAGACGTTCCTAGCAATGAGCTCCCAAAGCCATCCAGGTAAGGGTAAAACCACTTGAAATCTAGTAATGACAGCAACATGACACGTGCTTGTGGCACAGACTTTTATTGCATTGCAATGATTAATCCAGCCCCTGTACTACAGCTTTGTGTAAAACTGAGGCTTTGCATGAAGATGGGTAATTGCGTTGCTGGTACTGGAGTTACAAGGAAATCTTGCTGGTTTAGTTCTTGAATTACTGCGTGACAGATCACTGAAAATTGTGAGTATTTTCAGAGGTGTTAAACAGATGTTCAATTTGTGAAATGGCTGCTAGTGACTGGTAATGGTATGTAGTGTACCTCTGAGGAATGGCCATGGTTCTGCTGGTGTGTCTTTATTGCTGTTTAAGAAAACTCTTTGACTTGTAAATTGCTTTTTAGTAGGAAAGATCAGTTTTGCTGGAACAAGAGTCAATTGATCCATCTCAGTGTTGTCTGGGGGATTATGTGTAATGTGTCTTGTAATTTCAGACCTATGATTCATTGCTACAAAATGATGCATTTGTGTCTGTCAAGAGGATCTGTAGATAGTTACCTGATTTCTAGCTTAAAGTTGTCTCATAACATTTTTATTCAGTGAATTTCAGGTAACTTTGTGTTAAGGAGAGCTTTGTGAGCTTGTGCTTTGGAAGAGGAATTTTAAATGTGCCCTGATACGTCTGCTTTGACCATTTCAGGTTACGGTAAAGAAAATAGCTGCTGGGAAGCAAGTAATCCAACAGGGGCAGAGCAGGTGGAAGTACTTCTCTAACTCTGCCTTAGAGAGTTTACTTTTGTGCCTTCATTTTAATCACTTTTGGGTTAACAGTCAAAGAAGACTGAAGTGTTAAAAGATAACAAACAGCTCCTAAGATTTAAGCAACAGTATGCTTGTGAGGGAAGAATTTTGTATTTACTTCAGAATTATTTCTAGCCACCCATTTGTGTTTCTGGGAGCAAGAAGCTCTGCAGTAAGTGGGGATGCTGGAGTATATAGGCAACAGCATTGAAAATCTGACCCTTGTGTAGGAACTTAAATGAGTTGATAGGTCTCTAAAATTATCAGTATTATCAAAAAGAAAAAAAAAATCTATCTTCTATTACCGTGTTGTAGCTGGCTTTCAAATTTTGAAACTTCCTTGGAAAGTTGGGAAACTAAGTGTATTCATATGAGCTGAGTGCATGTAGGTGTTTATCTGTGACATTTCTTGCATTGTGATGTTTGTGAGGAGTTTGCTTCAGATAAGTGCATAATTATACTTTGAATACTTCCCTGTCTCAGATATGAGTGAGACTGAGGAGCAAACGGCTGCCTGCTGTTTTCTTACTGTGGTGACATAAGTTTCTTTTTTGAATATAGATGCATATTTAACTTGATACTGCTTTGCTTATGGAGCAGCTCCACATATATTGGGGAGAGGGGGTCGCCCTTCTTAGTTGGGCTGTTCTGTTGATGCAGGAGTGTTGTAAGCCTGCTGGTGATTTCTCTTGTTTTCTTTAATTCATCTGCTAATTCTTACTATTACAATTATTTTTTTTTTTTAATCTTGCCTCCTTCTGCTACTTTTGCTCAAGTTCTGTGCTGATGGTGTAGCAGGGAGTCATGTAGGCTAATGAGCAAACCCTGGAAGCTCCTTGTCTAGGAAGTGTTTCTGTAATGCTGAAAATTGATTTGAGACTACTTTTTGGTAGAGTGGCTCTTGCCTTTTATCAAAATCCAGGGAAGTGGCAGCTCAGCAGAAGCTGTGGACATGTGTGTGTTCTCCTGTGCTCCTGAACCTTCTTGGCCCTTGTTTCATAAGACCTTGGAGTGAGGTATGGGATGGCTCAGTAAGAATTGAAGTTGTGATCGCTGTATAAGTGTTTGGTAGAACATAAGCCTGCTAATAGGGGCAAGTTTTGGCTACTCTGGTAGTTCTTTCAAACAAACTATTGCGGTGCTGTTATTTAGAAATACAGCTTAAACTTCCTATTGACAGCAACCCTTGAAATGAAGGATGTAGAAGCATAGAGCACCAGGCTTGGAGGGACCTCCAGGATCATCTGTTCTGACCTTTCTTGGGGGAAGCCCAGTCTAGATAAAATGGCCCACATCTGATGGAAACTCATGGACCATTATTAGTTGGCTTGTTGGAGATCATGTAAAGGGAGAAAAACTTCAATAAAAGTGAAAAAGTGGAGGAAATGACCTTGTGGTGCTGTCTTTTATAGAATGTTGTTCTGCAGATAGGCTTCATATGATAATGTTTTTAAGCATTGTTCACTTTTAGAGTCTGTCTTCTCATCAAATGCTGTTGGGAAATTCTGCCTGTGCCCTTCTGAGGCATTGGGTTCTTATTTTGATTTTATTTCTAAGTGTTGGGTTGAAATTCTGCAGGGTATCATGGTGGCTTTCCTCCCTGGCTTCCACTGTGATATTCTTATTGCTTGTTTCTCTTCTAGAGTCAGTTTTATAATAATTGGTAGAAATATTTTTCCTGCCAAAGATGACATCTGGACTTCCCATGTCAGTTGATAGCTATTTTGATTATATGGCTACAGGTAATTATTACTAATGATGTGCATTGTTTAAAGGAAGGCACTGGCTTTAACTGAAGAGCCTATTAAACCTTGCTTCAGTGGATACAAGCTTTCTTCTCTAATCTTCTCCAAACCTATCACTAATGGGATGCTTTAGGAACAGTGCCATAAAATTATTGCAGTGCAGATGAATGAAAGTGGTTTGGGGTGGTGGTTTTTTTCCTTTTTTTTTTTTTTTTTCCTTTCACTCTGTGAAGTTCTCTTGTGAGAAATGTTGGGTACTGAATACTTCTCACTGAACAAGGTGAACAAAATATGGAGAAGATTAAGTTGCCTTCACTGCCACTTCTTTTGTTATATTTTGGGCTAAGCTTTCTTGGAGAATAAGAACCAAGTTCTGTAAAAGTAAGAATACCCAGGTAGGGGCAGTTAATCCTCAAGAACTTCTGAAGAGTAAATCAATCTGCCTTGAGCCCTAGATGTAGGATAAAGACCTTGACCTTTGTTTTCTGGGCCAAAAGTGCTTTCTAGACTCCTACTTGAGCTCTGGGTTAAAACCAGCAGTTCTTGTGAACTTGACTTGCCACAAAAGTGGGTGAGCTGTGTGCGTGTGCAACAGGAGAAGCAGGTGGGCTACTGGTGTCCCTTTTGCCACACGCAGTGTGCCCATCATTGTGCGGTGCCTGCTCTTTTGGGGAACGACCAGCTCCCTGCAAGTGTCAGTAGGCTTTGTGGATTCCTGGGCAGGAATGGGAATTGATGTGGATGGAACTGCTGGGCAGGATGAAGAGCAGGGGGAAAGGGGCTGGAATTGGAGGGTGGGGTGGCAGGCGGACAGACTTTCCCCTGCAGAGATGGGAGCAGGAGGCTACGTAGACACAGTCAAGTCAAACCTCAGAGGTATCATGTGCCCTTTGGCTTTTGGCAGAGGTGTTGCTGCTTCTACCAGTGCTGGAACAAAGCTGTAAAAAATGCTGAAGTGGTGCTATAAAAGATCAAGTTGCTGCAAAGTATAATTAAGAAAATTAGGCTAATTAAGATAACATTTAGGATTATGACAAAGCTTGTGGGGGCCAGAGGAAAGCGTGTTTTGCTTCACTTCTTAAGCTGTTAATGTTATCCACAATTTAAACTTGCCTTATGTAACCTGGGGTGCTGATGCCACTGTCTTAGGCTGACTGGGTTGTGAAAATGTGTGGGATTTTTTGTTTGTTTGTTGTTTTTTTTTCTCTCTTACTGACCTTAAATGATTTCTTGTGGTCACCTTGTACCTCCCTCCTTAATTTTCAGTAGCTTGACTTTCAGTATCATTTGGTTCTTTAATCAGTAAAGATTGTTCTGCTGATACTAGTTATCCATAAAGATTAGTTTAAGTGCTTTGTGTGTTGTTTTTTTTAAAAAAAGTTAATCACTCAACTGATTTGTATTTGTTTAAAGTTCACTTTCCTTTGTAAAAGCTGAAAATCTCCCATGTTCAGTGAAGCATTTTGTTTATGAAATGTTATCTTACAGGAATTAATCCAGTCTGAATGCAAATGCTGTATCCTTTCTTCAGAGCTACTCTTGCAGATATGCAAATCGTATTTACATTTTGAAACGCTGAATGTTTGGTAATTAGGAATATTGAAGTTTGAGAATGAGCTGCCTATCTGACATGGAAAAATCTGTGGCAGCGGGATCGTTTATGACTTCAGAGGAGATACCAGAGGAAAGCAGAAAGCTTCACGATCGCCCAACACTGGGGAGAACGAGATAGCAAAGTCACGTGCTGTGATCTGCTAGGCTGATAAGTACTTTTTACGGCGTTTTATCCGCCAAGTGCAAGACGCTGCTCTCCTTTCATACTTGGTGGCTCAATGAGCCGTGGAAAGCCATTTCATGCAGTATACATAAGAGCTTTCCCTGTTAGGCGCTCAAACGTTTTGCGCTATCCAATAAATATTTGATGCGTTCTTTTAAAGATTAAGAAGTTTCTGTGGAGATGTGTTTCAGACTGGCTTTAAATGACACTGACCTACTTTCTGGCAGTAATGAGTCTGTTTCTGTAAGGTGTCCAGGGGCAAGAGCACTCTTTCAATAAACATAAAGAATAGAGGAGTGAATTCCACCCCTTCTTTAGTGGGGCTGGGGCACAAATGATACTTGGTGGCAGGTGTTTAGAAGAACGCGGTGTGTCTCTGCTCTGCCCTGTCTGGTTCTCCAGTTCATTATGGATGGATGATTCTAGACCAGTTATTGAGGCCCCTGTTTACAAGTAAAATACTACTAGTAGTGAGTAGTGGTAAAACCTTGTTGTCTCTGATGCTGTTTTTTCTCTGCATTGGGATTTCTCCAGACCTATCCTTGGGTTGGAAGGGACCTTTAAAATACATCTGTTCAAACTCCCCTGTAGTGAGCAGGAACCTCTGCAACTAGAGAAGGTTGCTCAGAGCCCAGTCCAACTTGACCTGGAAGGTTTTCAGAGATGGGGCATCTCCCACCTTTCTGAGAAACCTGGGCCAGTGTCTCACCATCGTCAGTGTAAAAAATTACTTCCTTCTATCTAGTCTTAAGTCTCTTTCTTTTGGTTTAAAACAGTCACCCCTTGTCCTATTGCAACAGGCCCTGCTAAAAAGTCTGTCCCCATCTTCATGATAAACCCCTTTTTAAGTACTGGAAGGCCACTATAAGGTGTCCCTGGAGCCTTCTTTTCTCGAGGTCGAACAACCCCTCTTCCCACGCCACCATCTGTGTGCTTCATAGGCTGTGGAAATTTTGGGGAAGAGTTCAACTGGTTTTCAGGCCCAGCAGAGGTGACAGGAGCCCCATTGAAGGGACACTGCTGCCTGTCCTTTACAGCAATAGGGTAAGCATTAAACATGTGGAGTAGGAGCTCAGTAGCAAGAGCGACTGCTGTGCCTTGAAGTTGTTGCCCTGAGCGGTCTGGTCCCCCAAGTTTGGGAGGATCTTTGAGGTTGAGGGAGAAGAACACTTGGCAGCAAGATCTAGCAGTAAGAAACGTTGGTTACAAGAGCTGAAAACCCTTGTGTATGGGAACTGGGCATGTCTCCATTTACTTTTGTTTCTTCAACCTACAATAGAATACACACTCCACCTATGTTCTGTTTCTTTTATCTGTGTAAGCAGAGCCTGTCCTGGTTTTCCTCTAAGAAGAACAGTACCATTTTGAGGACCTCAAAAGTTTTAAAGCTGCTACCATGGAACCTGTGAACTTTTCACTTTCTGGAGCATCAAATAGTTGAGTCTTTCTGTACAGGGATTTTATTGTACCCTCAGAAGAGAAGAATTGTTTTGTGCTTCAACTTGGGGTTCAAGTTGAAGTTCCTTCTAGGTCAGTGTCCCTGCTAAGTACATTCTTCTCATTTCTACTTTTTCTTTAAATGCAGTTCTTGCTCTTTGGAATTCTTTAAAAGCCTATTTCTGAAGTAAGTTTTTCTAGCCTGTGATGTATCCCGCAGTGCAAAGATGAGAAGCAGGTACTTATGATGAGAGGCAGAGAACTGTGAATTATTTTGAATGAGGTACAGGGTAGGAAGCAGATATAAAAAAGGTTGTACTTTTAAAGTCAGATGACAAAGTTTGACATAGTCCTTGGGACCTTGTGTCTCACTTGGAAAGGAGAGAAACCTTTTTCTATATGGTTACTACTTTTTTGTTACTCACTTTTGGTAAGCCTGGGTTTAACCTGTATCTAATCTCATGTATACTTTCCTAGATTAAACTCATTACTGGACTGTATCAAGCACTGTATTCTCAGCATTTATTTTAAATTATTCAGCTTGTCTTTGTGCCAGGCTCTCACACTGATGAGGCTTGTTTACGTGCCTTTGATGTGGTCAGATCAATTAGGACAGCACTGATGTTGAAACAGTGTTTCAGTCGTCCACTGTTTCTGAAAATAATTGGAGAGCAGGGGCAGAAAATACACTTGTTCTCAGATGGGTGTCATGATATATGGCTTTTTTTGTCCTTGAAGTCTAGGAATTTGTCTGGCTACCTGTGCTTTCACAGGTAGTGCTTACACTTACTGCAAAACAAAAAATACCTGTGTTATTTTTGAGAGCTTTTGGTCAAAAGCTTTTGGAGTTTGGTATGTGTTGTTTGTGTGTGTGTGGTGGTTTTGTTTGTTTGGTTTGTATTTGGTATTTTAAGGAAGTTTTCTTTTGTTGGGCTAAGGAGAAACAGTTGCAATGATGTTCCTTCTTTTGGTGTAGTTTATTGGGTTTAATTCGTTTTCTTTTGTTCTCCGCCTCCCCCTCCCCCCAATCCCTTAGCATCTCTATGAACTGACTTTACAGTCAGAAAACAGCCAGGAGTGACTGAATGTGGAGTACCAGGTGCCTGACCAGAGAGAAAATATTTGTGGACATGCCCTTGTCAGTAAAGGCTTGACAAGTCCCTTTCCCCCCATAGACTGCCATATACCATGATTTCCCCCCACTTTTTGTTCTTTTCCATTTAAATGGTTAAGCAAGAAGGGTCTTTGAAATGCACTGACACCTGAAAGGTTTGACATGGCAAGTGGAACTTTTTTTGGCCAGACAGTGATGGCAGAAATAAATTACTAAAAGTAAATGAGCACAATCTTGTTCCTAGGTAACACCTATGAAATACAGCACTGCCCAAATTGTAGGGTAGCTTTTTATGGTTGTTTTCTACTTTTAATAAATTTTCACTCGGGAACTTCAGAGATGCTTGGTGGGGTTAGATCTCAAAGAATTCATCTAGCTAATTAACTGGTAGCATTGCATAACTACTGAGATAGGATAACCAGTGGTTAACCCTCTCAGCATCTGTTCTTCAGAGTAAAACTGTAGTGTCCCCTTTGGGTTTGGTCTTGGAGATACTGTGGCCATTTGTGCAGTATGTTGCTGTTATCTTTTCTATTCCTATTCCTTCTCTTCCCCCCACTAATTTCTTGAATAGTGGTACTTGCTCTCCTTTCCCTTGTCCACGGGTGTCCGAGAGCTAGAGGCTGGCTGGGGCAGGGGCTATGGCTCCGGTGGCTTCCTTGCAAGAAGAAAACAGGGAAGTGAATCTCTGTTAGCATCTGTGGTGTGCTAACTGGTGAGAGAAGGAGCATACGGTTCATTCTTAAAGAAAACTAAAATTAGTCTATCAGCAAGATCTTCTAAACGTTTTGTTTCAATAACCAAAATCAAAAGACTGTTGTTTCATCTGTTACTGGGGAAAATCAGATGCTTTACCTGCAGTGCCCTTGTTTGCTTTGAAATACTCAACAGCTCTCAGTGTTCCCTCGTGGGAACTGTTGTCATGGTTTGGCAGAATGATGCTTGATAGACTGATGTGCTGTAATGTTGAAGCAAATTTTTAGCTTTCAGAAGGATGAAGCTAATATTAAACTTTGCACCTATTGAAAGCTCGATTGCATACAGGAAAATACATGTGGGCTTTTCTGAGATCCTTCCGTCTCCCTGTGATCCCTTGAAATAATCTCGATCAGTTTTAATGTCTTCCTTCAAACAAAAGCAATGTGTGCTAACTGTAACTGTTTAGGTATGTCTTGAATTTCAAGCATGATTCATGCTTACTACTTTTACTGCTTAAGCAGGCAATTAGTATGTAAAAACCATTCAGGACTAGATCAGATCCAGCCATATCCCAGAAAGCTGCTGTTGCAGCTTAGGAACCTTGCAGGACAGCCATGCACTGCCTTCTGGCTCCGGGTGGTACTGGCTCACTGCCTTCTCACCCATGCTACTCTCGGCAGGAGAATCCATCTTTCAGGATCATAACTGTGAATATTTCCTGGTTATTACATTTGTACTCACAAGTTCTCCAGCTAAGTGTGTTTACTAAGTGCTGCTAAGTTTTATTCACTTTTGGTTCTCCTTTAGCTTTCTTAAGGGGTGGTATGATGTGTTCTGACTGTGCAGGCCTTTTCCTGTCCACCAGCATCTCTGGAGAAATTAAACTTGAAGGTCCCAGTTCTTCTGTTATCAGAAGCACACGCATGTGTGTGGGGTTCAGCAGGTTGTCACTTGTCCTCCTTGGGTCCCCAGCCCCCCAGGCTTTGCCTGGGAACCCACAGAATAGGCTTAATCAGTGTTTGTATCTGGTCTGCTCAGCTTTGGTGTAGCAACAATAGATTTATTTTGAAGGCATGAATTGTAAAGTCTGAGTGAATTCTGCAAGGGTGGGTGTGCAAGTTCCATCCTGAGGAGACCAGTTCTGGGAGCCTGACCATGTCTTGATGGGACAAGAGGCAGTGGCCTCGAGTTGCACTAGGGGAGGTTTTTAGGTTGGACATCAGGAAAAGCTTCACTGAAAGGGTTTTCACAGCTCCGTCCAGGCTGGCCAGGACAGTGGTGGAGTCCCTATCCCTGGAGGTATTTAAAGGGTGTGTAGATGACGTGCTGAGGGATGTGGTTTAGTAGTGGGATTGACAGTGTTAGGTTAATGGTTGCACTCAATGATCTTAAAGGTCTTTTCAACTGGAACAATTCTGTGATTCTATGATCTAGCTGTGGATGCTTGGGTAAAAGGGTAAGAACAGGTAGCATAGTGGCAACAGGCCTTCAGATGCCCACTCAACCTCTGGTCATGTGTGACTTGGATTTTTTGGGGGGCTGGATGTGGTAATTTTTACTTTACAGTCC
>VWZY01006898.1:284115-306838 GCA_013399075.1 Chloroceryle aenea
TTTTGTTTCTGTCATCTGCTCGAGTCGCTTTTGGAAGCTGCATAAGCTTTGGCATTTGCAGGGAATTGCACCGTTGGACCTTGCTGCGTGAGGAGCGTTGTGTTGTTTCCCTTTGCTTCAGAGCTTGTGCAGCTGAAATCAATGTTTTTTTGAGGGTCTGCTTTCCTTCTACCGAGTGAGGGGTGAAGTGGTGGCATCTGAGGTCATCACTGTAAGCACGGGAGCTGGGTGCTGTGATATTGATAGGAGTACAAAACTCTTCCCTTGTGTATTGTTGACTTAAACATGCGCAAGTAGGATTTTGCCAGTGCCACCTTCTCTTCTGGGAGAAACTTCTAACCATGGGTGAGATAGAGGTGCTTGCAGTGGAGGGGACTACTGGAAACTCTCACTGTGCTATGACTGTGCTCTGTGGTAGGGCTGGATCAGGATGCTGGAGGAATGACAGATGAATTAAAAGAAATCATTAAAAAGGAAAAAAAAAAATCAATCCTGACCCTTTCACTATTCAAGAACCTATGTGCTCATTTTATTTGTAGCTGTTATGTTGCCAAACCACATAAATAGCTTTACAGGGAAAATGGAGTGAGGTCTAGTTTGTGAGCTTTGAACTGCTGGCCTTGGCTTCAGGTCACCATTTTCTCCTGAAAGGCAGCTGCTGTAGTCGTGTATCCCCACCAGACTTTACGGCAAGGACCATGAGCCTGGGGATGAGGGTTGTGGGGTTTACCTTCTCTTTTGGTAGTAAACTTGTTGTATTGTATATTATGGCATTTTTTTAATAGTTGTTGGTGCTATGAACTACTATGTAATGACACTTTGCTGTCGAGTTTCACCTTCTAATTCATAGACCAAGATATGCAGCTTCAGATATGCAGCTAGCCATGTTGGGTGCAGCCAGGTGGTAGGTAATGCCCTCTTTTGTCAGGTGATTTGCTGAGAGATCTGAGGGCAGGGGTGGGTTTTTTTTTTACTATTTTCCTAAAGCTTTTTCCAGTGTGTGTGATCAATTGACATTTTTTCAGCCAGGAAAGCCTCAAAGCCTGGTGCTTTTAAGGTAATCCATTGAGAAGAAGTTTTTGCTGTTCTGTTCAAAACTTGCACTTTCTAGTTAAAGACTCCCCAGCCTCCTGTCATGGTGACCTTTGTTTTATGGTGGCTTTTTAAGCACTCTATGATTTTATGTTTTGTGTTGGAAGGGACCTTCAAGATCTAGTTTAACCTCCTTGCTACGGGCAGGGAACCTCCCGCTAGACCAAGTTGGGGAAGGCCCCATCCAGGCTGGTCTGGAATGCGTTCATTGATGGAGCATCCCCAGCTTCCCTGGACAACCTGTGCCAGTGTCTCACCACCCTCACAGTGAAGAACTTCTCACTTCCAATCTAAATCTTTCCTCTTCTAATTTGAAGCCATTACCCTTGTCACTACAAGTCCTTGTCAAAAGTCCCTCCCCAGCTTTCTTCTAGGCCCCCTTCACGTACTGGAAGGCTGCAGTAAGGTCTCCCTGGAGACAACCCCAACTCTTTCATCCTGTCCTCACAGCAGAGGGGTTCCAGCCCTCCTATCATTGTGGCCTTTCTCTGGACCTACTCCAGCAGGTCCGTGTCTTGCATTTGTTGGGGGCTCCAGAGATGAATGATGCACTCCAGTTTAAACATCTTAGTTTAAAACTTTTTTCACATTAAAGTGCTCCTGGTCTATAAAATGCTTGAGCTGATTTTGTAGGAAGACATGAAAGCCTGGACTTGACCAAGCTAATGCACCTTCTCTGGTCAAAAAAACCACACTGAACAATAAAACTACCGGAGCCCATACACCAAACTCTGATAGTCCATCCAACTATTGGAACTTGACATCTGTCACTTTAGGAAAAATCTCTCAAACTTCTAAGTACTTGCTTTATTCTCAGTAAGGTACCAGAGGTCTTGTACAACCTTTGCCAGAAGAAGGCATGTGATCCTTACAGCTTAGCAAACTGAGACGAAGGGTTTTGGCATCTCTTCCCTGCCAGCAGCAAGTATCTGATTGGCATTAGGTTTTTTTTCCCCTTTATTTTTTTTTTTTCCCCAGCAGGTGGAAGGCCTGTTCTGCAGGCTCATAACTCTTGACAGGTTTATGGTGATGGCTTCTTGGCAGGTAGGCATGATGCTGTTCATTCAGTCTGCCTGAAAGTGTGTGGGTTTTTCTTTTTTCTTTTTTTTCTTTTTTTTTTTAAAGAGAAAAAACAACTTGTGGTTTATTGCGGTAGCTATTTCAAATAGGTCAGAGGACTTTGTTTCTGATTTTCTCATTGGTCACCAAATTTGCAGCAGGTAGATCCAATTTGACCTTAACTGTCACTTCTACCTTCCCCAGATGTGCTTGAGACAGGACGATGCGAACCAGTGACGCATCAGCTTATGTTAACAGAGGTTTGGGAACACTGAGTCTTCTCCTATGCTTTCTTCTTCACGTGTATGTAAATAAGAGTTCTGTTCAAGCACTGCCTTCTTGTGACTTCTTGGGTCTTTCTAAAGGAGCTGCAGTGTCAAAGTTGCCTTTTTATTGGAGTGATTTTTTTTTATATAAATTTTTTGTTGTTGTACAAGCCCTCAACTTGTTGTTTTTAGCAGTTCACCAAAGCTCGCTCTAACTGGGTGCTTAAAGAGAATTTTTCCTCCTCTAGTGATTAATTTCTGGCACGGAAGGTGAAATAGCTCTTGCGTCAATAAATCGTCACAACCTTTGCTTGTCTCTGTCAGCGTAAATACCATTGGACTCTAACATGCCTGAAAGTAGAGCAGAGGTTGCTAATTTTGCAGCTGCAGAGTGGTCAAGCCCGAGAGTGCTGTGGGATGTCTGTGTTTGGTGGGGTATCAGAGCTGCTGTGGTTCAGGCTGCAAGTTGGGCTCCTTTTCCACTCTCCTAAATTTTTAGATTCTGTAATTGGTTTTTTAGAATTTTTTTTTCTTGAAAATACTTTTTATATAAAGAGATTGTTTCATAACTGTCTCAGAGGATAATGTTTTTAGGTGCATTCGTGTTATTTACTAGAAGAAATGTGCATGTTTTTGTAGCTATGAGCAAGCCAAATGCCTTTCTCGTCATACCTCTGTGGCTTGGGTTATGTTTGTGCTGGTTATGAAACAAAGATCTCCAGCTTGCATGACCCAGGCCCTTGAGGCTCTGCTGATTTTCTTCAGCAAATTCAGGTGCTTCTCACACCTCTTACCTCTTGCTGTCCTGGTAGGTATCACTTGTTCCACAGCTCAGCTGCTGCAATCCTCTGCTCCAAGTCTACCTGCAGGTTGTCACTTTGGAGACAGAGCCGAGCTCAGAGGAGTGTCTGTTCTGGTTTGTGGCTGTGCTTGCTTTGTGCTTGCTGTCTTTGGGGAGGCTGCTGAGTGAGACTGAGACCTTGTTTCATATTTTCACCTTTGGTCACTTTGGGAAGTCTCATTTTTTGAGCTGGTTCCTCAGCTTTTTTAATGGTTATTTTTTTCTCCTTCTGGTAATTCTGCACAAGAGCAGTGGTGTTTGCTTTTGTCAGGGAGAATATGGATAGCATTGCACAGAAGAATGGGATGTTCGGGGTATAATGACCCAAAGTAATTGGGCAACAGTTACTTGGTCTTCCCATGTTTTAGCACTCTGATGGAAGGAACTTTCTATAAAGCCATTTACCTGAACAGCCCTTGTTCAAACTGGATGCTGAATGCTTCAAGAAATGGAAAGTAAGAAACTTGGTAAATGACTTAGCAGATTTTAAAGGTAGGATAGAGCTTAATTTCTGGGGAAGTGTAGTGGCTGTATTTATTAGGGAGGAGGAAGAAAACTTGGATTTACTTCTGAGGATGAGAGCATGTTTCAAGTACGCCAGTCCCTGCTGTCTGTATGCCTGTGTCTCAGCTGAGAGAGCCAGTTGCAAGCCTGGTCTCATTTAAAAAGGAAAAAAAAAAGTATGATGGAACAGTAAAGCAAATACTCATTTTTGGGTTGCTTTTCTAATGCTAAAAGCAGGTCAGGGGGCTGTGAGTTTGTTTGGGTCTTTGGTGGTGTTTTTGTTTTTTTTTTTTTCGGTTGGTCTTTTGTTTTGTTTAGTCTTCCTCTGGGTGAAGTAAAAACCTTCTTTGCAACAAATTTACTATTTGTGGTAACCGGGATGTACAAAATAAAATTCCATTGTTGCTGTGCCCCTTGTGGCACAGGCAGAACAAGACCAGTTGTGCTACTCGGTGAGGGGGGTGCTGTAGGTGCCTGCAGCTTGGTGTCAATGCCCTGCTAACAGAGCTGCTTCTCTGCTGGAGCAGATCCCTCGATCCTTCTGACCTCAGTAGAGCAGGGAAGAAGCAAAGTGAAAATGTGAGGGGTTGAGTGAATGCTATGAAATGTTGTCCTGCTGATTAAGGCACGTTAAAGAAATGTGTCTTCTGTGGTGGACTGAGACTGAAAGACCTGCCCCCCATCACAGAATAGCTGCAGTCTCAGGCTTCTTTTTTGTCTTGATTCTTGCAGAGAAGTTTGAGGAAGCTGCTGAAGAGGCTGCGATGATGCATGTGCAGGTGCTTGTCAGTATGGATCAGAGGCTGGGGTAAAACTTGCTGATATCCCAAGACTCCAGCTGTTTCTCCTTGGAGAATGCCCTAATGAAACAGTGTGTTTGGTCTTTCTGGAAGCATCTTCCTCCTCCTTCTTGCATCAATGTACCAATGCCTCCACAGCTCCCCTACCTGTAAACTGAGTAGGTGAGCAGATTTGATGGACCAAATGGCAGAGTAATGTTAGGAATATTTCTAAACTTTAGATGTATTTTCCTTTTTTAGTCTCTTAATCTCTATCTAAATACCAACAAAACCTGCTGGTGGAGGGGCAGGGGAAAATTCCTGGACATTCCACTCCTGGATGAAAGCTGTTCCAGTTATTTTTGCCAATTTTGAGAAACCAGCTGTAGCTGCTGTCAAACAAACTGTTTGTTTTGTAATAAACTTCTACAAATGTTCTTTGTGTCCTTTGAAAAACAAACAGTCTGTTGATCCTGATGCCTGTGTTGGCCCGCTGCAGGCAGAAGGGACCCTGGAAGGGCAGGCCCTCATGTGATTTATATGTTTAAATCTTTTTAGAGATGTGATACCTGTCTGATGAGAAAACTGTCCAGTTTAAGTTGACTTTGGTTGCCAGGAAGGAAAGTGTGGCTTGTTCTCAGACCACAGTAG
This sequence comes from Chloroceryle aenea, assembly GCA_013399075.1. Taxonomy (NCBI): domain Eukaryota; kingdom Metazoa; phylum Chordata; class Aves; order Coraciiformes; family Cerylidae; genus Chloroceryle; species Chloroceryle aenea. The sequence goes on from VWZY01006898.1 coordinate 289,308, forward strand.
GGATTCAACAAGCTTTTTATTTTTTAGTACAGGATCATCTTGTGCCATGTGTTGGAGCTACAGCACTGATGTCTCAGCTTTCTCTTCCTCCTCCTCAGTTGTAAATCTCTTTTTGAATACCAGTTTGCATGTTTTGGTCAGGCTTGATGCACAGTATGTGCATATGTGTATATTCCACCCCTTTAGAGCTTGAGGGTTGAGAATGAAAATATCTTTTTAAAACTACTTCACTGTGTAGTTTGTTTACTTGTACATCTGAGATGGACTTGGTGGTGCCAGAGAAGCCACAAGATGTTGATGGTTGCAGGAAAACGCAGTAGTGGTTATGCCACTGTGGCTTTTCAGCAGTTGCTTTCCCATACCTGTGTTGGTGTGCTGGCTGCTTGGGCTTAGTTTCAAAGTAAGGGTAGATAACATGGCTGCTGAGTAGATGCTTTTGTTGAAAGCCAGTCCTTATTTGCCTTGCTGTTGTCCTGTTAATGCTACAATACCTGTCAGACCCTTAGCAGCTCCTCATCATTGTTGGCCATAAGGAGGGTAGCCCACACATTGATTGGGACATTTAGCAAAAGTCCTTGTAGCTTAAAACTGTATCAGTTTAATTCCTTATGTAATGAATCACAGAGTGGTTTGGTTTGGAAGGGACATTAAAGATATCTAGTTCCAACTTCCATACTATGGACAGAGACACCTCCCACTAGACCAGGTTGCTCAAAGCCCCATTCAACCTGGTCTTAAACACATCCAGGGATGGAGCATCCACAGCTTCCCTGGGCAACCTGTGCCAGTGTCTCACCACCCTCACAGTGAAGAACTTCTTCCTCATTTCTAATCTAAGTCTCCCCTCTTACAGTTTGAAGCCATTACCCCTGGTCCTGTCACTACAAGCTATTGTCAAAAGTCCCTCCCCAGCTTTCTTGTAGGCTCCCTTCAGATACTGGAAGGCATGCAATAAGGAATTTTAAAACGACATCATATGGGCTCTAAAATTCCTTGTTTCCCTGCTTATTTTGGTTTGTATTTTACTGTTGAAGCTGCTTTTCTCGGGAGAGGCTGGTTCATGAACTGCCAGCTGCCAGGGTTGGAGTTCTCCAGTGTCTGATGGGATGAGCTCTCCCTCTCTCCTGTGGCAGGGGAGCTGGGAGCAGGGCTGGCACAGAAGGACATGGTTGTGGAATTTGGTTTTGCTTTTTGAGCTCCTGAAACTTATGGAGCTTTCCAGAAGGAGCTTGTTTTTATACTGAAATAATTGTGCTTGTAGTTAGGATAGACTAATAATTGTGTGGCTTTAGGAGGTGAAACAACGTGTTGAAGCTATGAGTTGAAAGATTACTTTTGTGCTAGAAATTCCTCTTTTTCTCTTGCAGGAATCAAGTAGGGGACTATTCCTTTTGAACTATGGAGGGTCTTTTTTTCCACCCAGTATCTTAAACTGGAATTATTTTGCTCTAACAAGTGGGCAGTATTTAGAAACTGTTGTCATTGAGATTGTACCTGGCTCTTATTTTGAAAGAGGCAGATCACTCACTATTCTTAATACTATATTTTTTTAAATGGTTTTACTGCATTTTCTTTCCGTCTGTGAGCCTAACTGCTTTTGTCACATTCTGATTTGTTAATTTATCCTTTGTACTGGCAAACTTTAGGTGCTTTATCAACACAGATCACCTTTATGTATCCCTTTGCCACTTCCCAGTTAGTAATTCTGCTGTGCAGCAGAGACCTTTGTGCACTGGGAAGGTGTGGGGCAGGGGGGGAACTCAGACCGGGGTGTTTCTTATCCCTCCTTCTCCTAAACTGAAACCAGCAGAGCCTGCTGGATGCTTTCACCAATCACCTGCTGATTCTTTTAATTAGAAAATTTCTGACTTGGAGCATCTACATAAACCAATTTGTGTGTTAGATGCCATCAGAGGTATTTGAGCTGTAAGGCTGTAAAGCATGCCTGAAGCAGGCAGCTCTGCCTCTGTCGGTGAATTCTGGGCTGCATGCGTCCTTGCTGATCTCTAGATTTTTATTTCAGCTCCAGCCTGTGGACTTCTTTCCAGGATAGCAAACACTGGAACATCTAATTGTAGATCAGTCTCTCATTCCAAGCATCACATGCTTGTAGGTCTTCCTGATACGTAGTGCGGATTCTTCAAACCACTGACCTTTGCCGAGTTGCCCTCAGCTGTGCCAGCAGAGAAGCGTGCTGGCAGCTTAAAGATGTTTTGTCTGGCATTTGAGCAGAACTGAAAACTTATTGCTGGTGGAAATGGATGAGAGGGCAAGAAACGCAACACGCGCCGTGTTGCTTTGGGTGCCTGATGTGCGATGGAGAGCAGCTGGGGCGGTTGGTTCTCTGGTGTTGAAAGGGGATGTTCTGGTGGAAGGCTTGGGGTGTTAAGCACAAACTGGGCAGTTGCTGGGACAGCTCTGTTGTCAGCTGTGGTTTGCTGGCCATGTGCAGCTCTTTATTAATTGGGATGCCCTATAAATAGAGCGGTTGTGCAGAGCCTCACACATGCAACTCTTTGCGATGCTGCTGTGCCAGAGCAGAGCAGCCAGATGTCACAACTCTGCTCCCAGCTGCTCGCAGCAGGTGAAGCTACGGGAGGAAAACACCTACAGCTCCGGAAGACACAATAGCTGAGTGGAGGGAGCTGGAGGTGATGCACATGAGAGGTGTGATTTGAGATATTGGAGGCTTAAAGGCAAAAATAGCATCATTTTTAATAGTAAAAGTGAAGGCTTCTGCACTACGCCTTTGCATTCTGCCAGGCTGCAGTGAATGGAGGAGTAGTTTGCTTACAGATGTCAAGCAGGAATGAATAAGCACTTAAAAACTTGGTGCCGAAGAAACAGCTTTCCCATTTTGGCCTCCAAGAAAATCAGGGCCACGTAGCCCCGTTTCTCACACTGTTGCATGCTGCTCTAAATAAGAATGCTGGGAAGTGTAAAATGACTTGTTATGCCCGGGGCTATGCGCTCATGTTTTGGAGAGGACCCCTTTGCTGGCTGTTTCTTCACCCCACCCCTGCGCCCTTATCAGCAGGAGGAGGTATTGAAAGAACAATCCACTGCTTTGAACTCCTTCACCAACTATAAACATCTTGTCAGCATGGGCTAGGAGATGATGTAGGCACAGTCTCATGGTGGGAGTGAGCTAAAGTAGTGCAAGCAGGTGTTCAGCTGGAGGATGTGGTCAGTGGCTCAGGGTCTAGCTGGAGGCCCGTACCCTCAGGGTGGTCTCCAGAGGTCAGTGCTGAGTCCAGTCTTGTTCAACACATTGAACAGAGATCTGGATGAGAGGACAGAGCGGACCCTAAGCCAGTTGGATGATGGTACAGAACTGGGAGGAGTGACTGATACACCAGAGCTGTGTTGCCATTCAGTGGGACCTGGACAGTCTGGAGAGTTGGGTAGAGGTGCACCTCATTAAGTTTAACAAGGGCAAGCGTAGAGTCCTGTACCTGGGGAGGAGTAGCCCTGTACATCACTGCATGTGAGGGGTTGACCTGCTGGAAATCAGCTCTGCAGAGAAGGACCTGGGAGTCCTGGGGAACAAGCTGACCATGAGCTAACCATGTGCCCTTGTGGCCAAGAAGGCCAATGGTTTCCTGGGGTGCATTCAGAAGAGTGTGATCAGCAGGTCGAGGGAGATTCTCCTTCCCCTCTACCCTGGTGAGGCCCCATCTGGAGTTTTGTGTCTAGTTCTGGGTTCCCCGATTTGAGAGGCAGGGAACTACTGGAGGGAGTCCACAAGAGGCTCTGAAGGTGCTGAGGAGACTGGACCATCTCTGTGTTGAGGAAAGGCTGAGACACCCAGGGCTGTTTAGCCTCGAGAAGACAGAGATGGCATCTGATCAGTGCTCATCAGTAGCTAAATGGCCAAGAGGATGGGGCCAGACTCTCTTCAGTGGTGCCCAGCAACAGGACAAGGGGCAAAGGGCACAAACTAGAACCCTGGAGGTTCCACCTGAACGTGAGGGAAAAACTTCTTCGCTGTGAGGGTGCCAGAGCTTGGCTCAGACTGCCCAGAGAGGTTGTGAAGTCTCCTCTGGAGAGATTCCAAATGTGCCTTGATGCAATCCTGGGCAACCTGCTCTGGGTGACCCTGCTGGACCCTGGGGTTGAACAAGATGATCTCCAGAGGTCCCTTCCAGCCCCTCCCATTCTTTGATAACTGAAGTGAGTCAAATTTGGTGTTAGTTTGTACATATTGAAATGTGAAGCTGTTTTTCCTTTTGGGTATCGGGTGGTTGCCCTCTTGCCAATGTAACGGTATCCTCTGGGAGCACATTGCCTGTGTCTGTTTTTGGCGTGAATGTTTCAGAGAAAGGAAAGCTGGAGCCATTGTGGGGTTTGCATTCAAAATAGTGTCTGCTGTACGTACGGCTTTCTATGTTGACACAGGGTGTTGGGAATTCGTTTTTAACTTTTTCCTAGTCCAAGGACAGATTTTCACCCCAGTTGCAAATTCTACCTTCCTGAAGTTGGTGTTTTGTAATGGGAGCTGGCATTGATTTGTTGTGTGTTTCTTTGGTTTTTTTTTCCCCACTCTATTTTTTTCCCTTTTCCTTTCTTCCTTTCCCTAATCTGCTGCTTTGATTAGTTCTTCCTGGGCTTGCTTGTCCAGTGGGGAAACATTTAGAGGGAAAAAGCACCTCAGTGGTGAGAAGTTGAAAACACCTAATACGACTGTCTCTTTGTTCCAAGATTAATGCTATTAATTGCTTGCTTGGTGCTTAGTAATAAACCTTTTAAGATGTGACCAGACATGATTGTGTTTCACTGGCAAAACATCCTTTTTGCTTTTGTTTGCCAGGCTGGCAGCAGGTACCTGTAGTACCTGAGGCTTCTTGAAAATGATGGTACTTTGGAGTGTTTTTTCCAAAATACTGCCTGTGACTAATGCCTTCAATGTTTCTGATACCATCTGCACAACACAAAATGTAAATGTGTGCAGATTTATTTTAGAAGAAGGTGAATAGGGAAACCAGTAAGTGTCCTTTTGGAAACTGGAAAGCATTAAGATGATATCCATCAGTGCTTTTGTTATTTTCGTATTTGGCTCCAGCTTAAATGTCACTCACCCCCTACTTGGAGAGGTCCTATCTGCAGGGGGTCTTGGCAGGCATTTCCCAAACAAAGCACAGGGATCTTATGCTGGCTCTTACTGGTCTGGTTGTGGCTACCTGTCAGCTTTTAGGGCCTGAGGATACTGTAAGCTGTTTTGGTAGAGACAGAGTACAGAAAAACTTATCAGAAAGTTTTTGTCAGTTCTTATGATTAAAAATGAGATTTCTTCTACTTCTTTGAAAAGCAGTGTTAGATGCCTGCAAGCCTGACTGTAGAAGCATATAAACACTTTTGTTGGAAAACCCTTTTAAGATCATCAAGTCAAACGATTAACCCAGCACTTCCAGGTCACCACTAAACCAAGTCCCTCAGCACCACATCTCCACAGCTTTGAAACCCCTCCAGGGATGGGGACCCCACCACTGCCCTGAGCCAGGCCTTCACACCCCTTTTGGGGTAGACATTTTTCCTCATGTCCAACCTAAACCTCCACTGTGCAACTTGAGGCTGTTTCCTCTTGTGCAACTTGAGGCTGTTTCCTCTTGTCCTGTTGTGTGGTCCTTGGGAGAAGAGACTGACTCTGCTTGTCTCCAACCTCCTTTCAGGGAGTTGTTGAGAGCGAGAAGGTCTCCCCTAAGCCTCCTTTGGTCCAGGATGAACAATTCCTGTTCCCTCCTCAGATCCTCACAAGACTTGTGCTCCAGACCCTTCACCAGTTTCATTGCTCTCTCTAGACATGCTCCAGCCCCTCGGAGGAGGGGTATCCTTCTCGGGTTCAGTTTTGGGCCCCTCACTCCAGGATTTGATTTGCGGCCTCCCCAGTGCAGAGTCCGGGGGGACGATCTCTGACCTAGGCCTGCCACCCACACTGGTGCTGATGCTGTTTGCAAAGGACTCGGTCACTACTTTTGCTGGAAGCCCTTTTAGTTGGGTGTATGAAAGAGGAGTTGCTTGCAATGTCATTCACCAAAATCTTTAGGTATCAAAGCGATGTGCATCCTGCAAAATTTCCTGTGGGTGGACTTGTATAGAGAGAAATTAGAATTAGTTCTAAAAAGTGGTTGTATCTGATAGGACTGTATGTCTGGATGTATGTTGTCTGTGCTGTGCACCCTTGTATTGTTACTCCATATCTGACATTTTTTTCCTATAGAGTGAATCCCGTGTTTGCTTCTTTTCAAAATAATTTGTGATGATGAGGTATCTGCAGGATAGAATTAGGAAGGTCCCCTGTTGGAATTCTTGGTCTTTATTGAAGCTCTAAATCCAATCCTAGAGTGTGTCGTGCTTGAGGAGGTTGAAGGCACATCTGCCCGGTGTCCTGCCTCATAGCAGCCAATAAGAGATGTTTAGGGCTGCTAAGAGACAAAACAGCGAACCCAAGATGAGTAGAGAGAAATACAATAGATTAGATGAGTATATAATTTTGCCATTATGGCACCTAATAACATGGATGCTTTTGCTGGCCCAGATGTTTCCCCTGCACTTTGCAGGACATAAACGTGTCCAAAAGTGCAGGTAAAGAAGGTCAAGGTGACAAATGTCCAGTAGGAAGCTTGGGTGGTAGGCAACTTAAAGTTTGCGGTCATTTGGTGCATGTTCTTACCGTGGGAAATATTTTGTGGATGTGGTTTTTCTGTGAATATGTGATTTATAAATAATTCATAATTGTTCCAGATAAAACCTGAGCGTCCTGTAAGAAGCAGCACAAGATCATCACAAGCTGTGCAATTTTGCAGCTCTTGGGGGTGATCACTCCTATGTGCTGTGTTTTGGGGAGGGAGGGGATTCATTTGAGATGATGACTGGGGGTAAAATTGCAGGTTTGAGTGCATTGTTCAGAAGCTTTGAAGGTGGTGTTGTACATTACTGTAACTCCACAGCTGCACTGTTATGACCTATTGCAGGATCACAGAATGGTGGAGGTTTGAAAGGACCTCTGGGGATCATCTTGTCCAACCATCTTGCTAAAGCAGGGTCATCCAGAGCAGGGTGGGTTTGGAATTTTTCTGGAGAAGGAGACTCTCTGGACAACCTGTTCCAGGTCTCTGTCACCCTTCGTCGCCCTGTTTCTCAAATGCAGAACACTCCGATGCAACTATTCTGCTGCATCTTGCAGTGCTGAGGATGGAAGCACGTGGGGGAAGACTCTGGGGAAAAAAAGTCCAGAATCTATTCTGAGAAGGTATGCCACAGGTTTTGCATAATAGAGATGGACCGAAACCTTGCTGGCATGTGAGGATGGCCTGTGTGCAGCTGAGTCAGCATTAGAACAACTGCACTACTTCCTGAATTGCTGCAAAGGAAGGATGTGCTGTTGACTCAGAAGAAAGTTTATCATGTCTGTCTAGGGACCAGGTCAGCAAAGTAGATGTGAAAGTTACACACTTCCCATATGTGCTTAAGATTGTGAATGTTCACAACAGCAGAATGACTTAGAATTACCACTGTCTTGGAAAAAAAAAAGGATAATTTTACAGACCCCAGTTAGAAGATGGAGAGGTGACACGAGTGTTGTGGACTTGCATTTCCTTAGATAACAGTAATGTGACAGGGAAGAGTGGAATTTGTGTTTGCATCATTAGATTTGGCACTTGCTTACCAAACTGTTTCACCTGGTTGTAAACTGTTCGTTCCCCGTGGCTTGTTGTTATAAGCTTTTCTGGCACAGCTGCCGGTGCTGCTAGATACAGATTCAATTTCTGAACTGGATTGTGAAATGGAGTATTTTCTATCTGGATTCAAACACCTTCACCGTCCCACCTCCCTTTAGTCCCAGGGTTTTTTTTTCCCCTTTGAAAAGTGCTCATTTGCCTTCGTGTGCTTCCAACATGCCTCTGTGTGTGGCATAGCTTAAATTTTTATGAACAAGAATGTAAACACCAAATCTGCACAAGACTTGCAGAAGAGCTCTGGAGCTCCAGTGCATCATCTGTTTGTTATGTAATCTGGTATAATGGAAACGAAATAAAAAACAGATGTCAAGGCAGAGCAATTACATTTTTTTTTTAATCTGTATTATAGTAAATGGACTTTGTATTCCTTTCCCCCCTCCCTGTATATGGTGTTTTATTTGTTGGGTGGGGGGGTGGGAAAGCGCTGCAGGGGACTTCAGAGCTCTCAGCATGGCTTAAAGACTTTGTTATTCTGACCTTGTGTTCTTTCATGTAATTAAGGTCTGTGTGCTACTTCAGATGGGAGAGCTAGCGTATTCCCATTTAAAATGCGCTGCACGAAACTGCTTAGTCCCCAGAGACCACCTCTGCAGGTCTGGCTTGCTTGGTTGTATAGGCAAGCTGCAGACTTGCACTAAATTTATCATTTGAAGTGAAGCTGCTTTACTTAGCTGAAGTTTTGTAAGAAAATCCTATCAAAATGGGCTTGGTGCAGACTCTGCCACCGTGGATTCTTTAGCCGGGGAAACATCTGGGAGGAGAGCAGATGGGAGCTGCGGTTAGCTCATTTTCTCAAATTCACTGTGTGACTAGGAGGATAAAAGGGAAAAATGGATAATCATTGATCCTTTCTGTTGGGGAAATGGATTCTTCCACTGCTAGTTTATCCATGAGGTTTATCTCTGCTGTCCTCCATTAAATAAGGCAACCCCTTGTTTGAGAGAGGGAGATGTATACGTGTGTTTGCATGCATCTTCACAAGTCAAGGCACATATATGATCTCAATGAGTGGTACCTGACTTTAATTTTCCTCTTTCCTTCTCTTGTTCTTTTAATCTTCTGGGTTTGTTGGTCTTTTTTTTTTTTTTTTTTTCTTCCCCTCTTCTGTACTTCTGTATTGCTCTGGCTGGTTCAGTTCAGGAACCAGTAGTACCTTGCTCTTGGAGTTAGAATTTGGGAAGAGGGCATGGGGGGCTGGAGATGCATTTTTTTGGTGGGAGCAGTATTCCAACCACATCCTGCAGCCGGGTTTGGAACTGCTCAGTTATGGTTCCCCTTGGTGTGCTGTTTCACTGATGGCTCTGAGTGTGCTGTAGCTGAAACTCACATTCCACCGAATAAAAATCTTCCTTTTTTCACACCAGCAGCTGCTTTACTGGGTGGCTGCTGCATCACATACCCGTATTGGATGCTAAACAGGCCTTTACTTTCTGTGTCTTTGAGGAATAAGAAGTTGCAAATCTTTCATGAATCTGGTGTGTTCATTTATCTGTTAAGTACAAATGACTTCAAGAAACCCTTAAATCAGTTGTATGTTCCAGCCAAAGGATGTGCTAGCAATCAATTAAAGATTCTTGCTCTTTTTAAGCAGCAAGTTTCTTCCTTTAAAAGCCAGAAAAGAATGAGGCTAAGAGATCAGTGTGAATGCTTGCTGCCAGCCATTACAGATCTGCTTGCAAGGACCACCTGCAAAGACTTGGGTTCATTATGTGTGGTTACTACTCAGCTCTACTAACACCAAGTAATGACTTCAGCAAGTTTGAGTGATGAGAGGTGGAAGCTCACATGTGGAGAATATTTGTGAGCAAGCCACCCTTAAAAGGAAAATAGTGGATTCTTCCACTTGTGGAAAACCAGTAGCAAGGGCTTTGTCTTGAGGCACAATGCTTTTGTAGCTATTGCTCTGAAAGGTGCTGGAGGGTGGGTGAACATGAGGCTGCTACTGTGTGTGAAGTGGTGCTGGGCCTTGATAATGGGCAGTGTACCTGGACTGCTAGGGAGAAGGGTAGAGGAGACCAGGATTTTGTGTAGTTTCACTTCAGCTCCAGTTACCCTGTAGAAATATCCAAGCTGTATCCTATACTGAATCTGTGCTGAGCATTGCTTGTATGGAATGTGGCTAACATTAAGGAAAGGAGGCTGAAAACTTAAAAAATTGTGTTCCTCATGTGCTTCTCAAAAAAGAGAAACATAAAATCCTCTGAAAAAGTTCCGATGGGAACGGTAACTTGGCTGTTAAAAGGCTTTTTGTTGTTTCCTCTTGTAAATTGATTCCGATCTGAGTATTTAGATTAAACCTTGAAATACTGATTTGCAGTGTGGATTGTATTGTGACTCTGTATAGATGGCCTTTTGTCCCCTGTCCTTTGGCCAGTTGGCTCCACTATTGTCTCTAGTAAGGCTGAAGCTGCGCGATAGAGTCCATGGCCTGAAACTGAAGATTTAATCCTTGAAGACACTTTTCTTTCCTCCCACATGAAGCATGCTGGTGATGCTGGGTTAATGGTTGGACTTGATGATCTTGACAATCTCTTCCAACCAAAACAATTCTATGATTTATAGAAAAAATTACAATTGCAAGGAAGCAGCACCTGTGAAGTCCTAGAGATGGCAGTGAAGCCAAAGCTGAAGGAAGCATTCCTGGTTGGAATTGCTTCCTTTCTAAACGGAGGCCGTCAAGCCCAGCCTGAGTGTCTAGGGTCACCATGGAGAACATCCCTTCAGGTTAATTATCATGGATGTTTGGCCAGCTTACTTAAAAGGCACCTTTCTGAAGGTAATGATGATTTTCTCTCTGTGCTGGTGCTCTGTGAAGACAAAATATTGGGAAACTCTGCAGCTTGTTCCTTGTAAGCACTTCTCACACTGTGTTGACTCTCATGTTATTGAAACTGGATATTCATAGAATCATAGAATGTTAAGGGCTGGAAGGGACCCCCCCTGCCAGAGCAGGATCACCTACACTAGGTCGCACAGGAATGCATCCAGGTGGGTCTTGAACGTCTCCATAGAGGGAGACTCCACAACCACCCTGGGCCGCCTGTTCCAGTGTCCGTCACCCTCACTGTGAAAAAATTCTCCTTATGTTTCTGTGAAACTTCCTATGCCTCAGCTTCCATATTGCTGTAAGGGGACTTAAAACCATGGAAATGCATAATGGGATTGTTGGCCAGGGTATGCTGGTAGAGAGAAATGACTTTTTCCAACCCAAGTCAGTGGAAGATTAGTTTTAAGAAGGAAAACAAGTCCATCATGTAGGTGTTGGGCTGGATTTCTCTGCTGTGGCACAGTCGCATCGGTTGCGACCAGGCGCTGCAACCTTAATCCTCAGCCGAGGGAACCTGCCGGTCCGGCGTGTTTTCTGGGGACAAAAATACTCGGCAATAGCGAGGAGTCACATGTCGCCAGGAGCTCATACTATAAAAACAGCAGCTCTGCCGAGGGCGACCTTCAGCACGGCCACGAATGTTCACGGGTTATTTTTAACCCGTCTGGGTAAATTTCCAATACAACCGCTGGTGCCGATCTGATGCGTACGCTTTTCCAAATCCTTATCTTCTGCTTTCTAGTGCAGTGACACAGTGGGCGGAACACCTAGTTTTGGTGTTGGGTATCACTTGTCTTTTATGCCTGCCAGTACTAGAGAGAAATAAATAAATACTGCAGCTTTGGTTTACAGCCGTAAATAGAAAATTTAAAGGTGTGTGTTGTGTTTGTGTGTGTTTGTCACTTTTTTGTTGTTGTTGGTTTTATTTTTAGTGTTTGGTTTTGATGTTTCTTTTGCGTGTTTTTTTTCTTTGTTTTCTTGTTTTTTGTTAAAGATAAGCTCTAATGATAACTTAAAGTACCTTTCTTTTTTTTAAGGTTTAAAAATAGTCGAAGGCTGTACTTTGATTAGGTTGCTCCGGCACTGACGTCAGCGTGTGACATTTATCTATGTACAGATTTGTCACCCTGTTGACTAAGGCTGTATTTACACAAATGGGGATATTTCTGTCCACCGGGAGGGAAACAAAGAACATCTCGGCTCAATTTGTGTCCTTGCCCCTAATAGCTTTCTTTCCTACTGCTTGATCTTTATTTTGGGGTTATTTTTTATGTGTTGGAGGATAGAGCTTTAGGTATCTATGTTGCCATGAAGGTCCAGGCAGTAGGATGCTGGCTTGGTGGAGAGGGATACTTGTATAGCAATGCCGAGCTTGACTCGGTCTTAGAGAGACACAACAGAAGATAGGAGCCTATGTAGGTCCTTACTGGGTGGCTTCATGCATAGATGGGTGATGGATATTCTACAAATAGGAACTGCAGAAAATATGTCCTGCATGTGTGAAATACAGATGGAAAGCAGCAAGCAGTTTCAGATCAGCACAGTTCTGATTGTAGCAACTGTATTTCTCTGCCATTTCTCATTTTGTGTTTTTATTCAGAGTAGTTGCTGTAATTAACACTGATTTTTTTTTAAATTTATTTTTCCTTTAGCTTTAATTAGTGCAAAGTAAAAAATATCTTTTTATAGGGGGATAAACATAAAGCTGTTAATCTGTCAAATATCACCTAGATGTTCATCTGCCAGAGCTGCTCAGATGCTCTCTTCCCTCTCCTCAAGATGATTCCTGGAGACTTCCCTGACCCCACAACCTATCGTTTGTAGCAGTAAACAAAGTTTTCTGTAAGTGCTGTTATCTAAAATGAAGTTCCCAGAGCATGGGCTTTTCTGGAAGTAACTTTTTTGGCTATATATACAGTTGAAATGAAAAGGTAGAGAAGCAATACTTTCCAGTTACGTGTATTGCTAGTGTAACTGCTGTATATCATGTAGACCTTGGCTTTTGCTTTCTTGTGCTGCTGCCTGAGGGAAGCAGGACAGTCCAATCTCATTCCCCAGAAGAAAGTGTGATCCACAGCAGAAGGGCTCCTGACTCACGAGCGGAGTTTATTCGCGGTGAGACAAGAGGGGCTGGTGCTCTGGCTGCACGCCCCAGATTTGCTGCGAGTGCAGTTTGAGGCAGCTCTGGAGCAGCTGCAGCTCAGCCTGACCTTCTACTGCAAAGTAAAATTCCTGCTGGGTTATGTTTTTTGGACTTTGGGCTGTGAACTGCAGCGGTAAGGGGACAGATGCCTCTGTGGAATGAGGTGCTGCAGTTAGTTGGGGCTGGCACTGTTTTGGATGCCTTTGCCTTGTGGTACAGCCCCAGTACTTATTCTAGTGCTGTTGTAATCAACTGGAAAACAAGGTGCTCTTGCAGTGGGTTGGTCCTCTTCAGGTGGAGCAGTTTGGATCAAATCTATGACAGATCCCAGAGTACTACTGCAGCAGGTCAGACTAAACAGACAGTGATGTCTTAATGCATCTCTTTCCATTTTCTGTTTCTTTACCTTTCTTTCTTTAGAAAGGCACCTTCTTGGTGCTGCAGTCCCTTTTGGAATAATTTTAAACTAAAGGTAAGGTAAAAATAAAGAGATGGGGTAGACCCTTGAACACATAAACAGATGGAGGTAGGGTGGCTGCTTGGATGTTTAAATTCTAAATTTTAAAAGGCGTTAAATCTACATCTGATTTTTTTATTTTTTAAATAAAACCTTCTATCATACTTCTCTTTCCTTATGGGGAGCCTCTAAGACTCTAGCAGAGCTCAATTTGACCTCTTAGCAGAGTGGGTTCTTGATTTAGTTTAGGATTTTTGCTTTGGTGTGGTGTTGTTTTTTGTTTATTTTTGGTTTTATTTATTTTGCAAATATGCAAACCTTTCTAATAAAAGTTTAATATTCTCTCCCTCACCCCTTTTGAAGTAGTTGGACAGATTTTAAGTCTAAAACCTTTTGAAAGATTTAAGCTTTTCTATGGGAATTTCAGAGTTTGTTGTTTGAAACAAGAGGGGTGCAAGCCTGTTTTTTTCTCACTGGTTTGGGGTTTTTGTATGTATTGATGTGGAAGCAGGAGCAGCTCATGGAGAAGAGGCATTGAGGCTGTGAAGGTAAGGGTTCTTAAAAATCAGACCAACTGCACTGAAAGCTCTTAAATTCTTTACCTTATCAACAAAGCATTAAAGCTACAATGCATCATTGCCTAAATATGGCAGAATGGAGGGGTTCAGTCTGTTCTCCCACGGAATAAGTGATAGGACAAGAGGAGACAGCCCTAAATTGTGTCAGGGGAGGTTTAGGATGGATATGAGGAAAAATGACTACCTCAAAAGGCTTGTCAAGGCCTGTCCCAGGCTGCTGTGGTAGAGTCCTTATCCTTGGAGGGGTTTCAAAGCTGTGGAGATGTGGTGCTGAGGGACATGGCTTAGTGCTGGGGTTTTAGTGCTTTTACCCCTGGCAGTGTTGGGTTAAAAGTTGGATTTGATGATCTTAAAGGTCTCCTCAAACCAGAAAGTTTCACAGAAAGATGGTTAAAATCTTACGGCTGTAAGAGAGAACGTATGCCACGGTGCTAGCTTGAATACGCAGCATGGCTGACAGGGAGGCTGCTGCATTGCATAGTAATCATGCCAAATAACAAGAAAACAGAACATCAGCATGGGCTAAACATGGGTTAATGTACCAGAGGAGTGTCGGATCTACTGGGACTGGGTTGATCAAACTGTGAGAGTATTCATGGGAGTTTGTGTCGGCACAAAAATTTCATACCAACCCACCTCCAACCACCAAATCATGTTGACAAGCACCTCTTAAATTGCATTGAACGAATGGAATAAAGTCCATCTTAGAGTTTGTATGTACCAGTCTTAAATTGACTTTTATGAAAAAGTTTAAGCCACTTCTAGAGATACTAAAGCTTCTGGCTCACAATGAGACAAACGGATTAAAACCTTTTAGTTACACAAACCTGCCAATGCCAGAGAATTGTGTTGCTGGTATTAAAAAACAAGTTCTGCTCTCATGCTCAGATTGGCCAAATACCACATACTCAAAATGTTTACTGGAGAGCCATTAGATGAGTAACTGTGGCTATAGCTGTTTTGTGGAGCTGCTGCTTCAGTTATTTGGACAATTTCCTAGTCCAGAGCTAGGCTGGTTCTCCAAAGGATGCAGCTAGGGCGGAGGCATTGGTACCCACTAATGGATGAGGGTCTTGCAGGCAAGGCCTGGGGGCTGTGCCAACTTAATGACATGGTGTCCTCATGTCCCCAGTTGCATCCCCATGCTCGATCTCCACCTGAGAAATGAGTGTAGAAAATAGAGAGGAGACATCAATACTGAGGAAGAGCTGAGGGTAGAAAGTGCTCTTAGCATGGAAACTTCAGATAGGATGGTTAGATGAAACTTGAAAGAAATGGAGCTTAGTTTCCATGTTTTTGGTATTGTAACTGTATTGGGCAATAGCTTGTAGGTTGATCACTCAAGCAGGAGCACCATGAGAAATACAAGGCTTGTGATTTAGGCTCCAAAAAGTTCATCACCAACTCTGTTCTTTGGTATAAGGATTTTGTTCTGCGGAGGGTTTGATTATTGATCTCACAACTGGGTGGGATGGAGGCACAACTTGGAAGAGTTACACTGCTGGAAGTCAGTTAGGATTGGTATTGACTGCATGTGCTGTCATTAGCTGTGGTGAAGCTTCTTGTGCTCCAGGCTTTAAATTCAGAAGCTCTCCTCTTATATTCATCCCACCCCAGCCCATAATCATGCAGTTCATCAAGTTGCTGCACAGCCCCCATGTAAGCTCTGCCCATCGTGTGTGTATCTGCCCATCCTTTAAAACACCAACATGACTTTCCCAATGCCTGGTTTGTATAATCCCAGTCCCCAAGGGAGCAAGTCTAATACAGGTCCCTGGTCCCCATCTAGAAGAGTCCCAGCACCATCTTGGGTTTCAGAGCTTCTTAGGGCTTGGGGTTGTCTGGCTGAGGCAGATGAGTTGGCCAGGGAGCAAGGGTGCTGGTGGACTCGAGAGAAGTCCCCTCTGTTTTATCACAGTTTCCCCAAACTTGTTCTAACTGGAAGGGCAATTTTTTTTCCTCCCAAACCAGCTGAGACACATACCATGTTTTTTTACACACAAGGATGTACAACCCCTAGTAAAAACTGACAAGAAAGTAAAATTTGAGGGGATACATTTGATCCAATAGTCAGGTGTTTTTATGCATTTTTTATTTAATTATCTCACACGATCTCTTTTTATAATACAAGATCGAAACTTCTGTGTGATGAGGAGACTTAAACTTATGAAAAATGCTATAAAGGATTTCTTAAAAACAATCAAGAAACACCACAGAATTTTATTTCCTTACAGTAGCTTTGAATCGGCTCCTAAAGTAATGAGGATGTGCATTTGTTATGTGCTTTTGTGAGTCTTGGCCTTCAAGGGGGATTTGTAATTGGACTAAGGAAAAAAGTTGTGGGGGAACTGTGTTGTGGCTGGCTACGAAAGGGAGCTGTTAACTCAAACTGCTGATTCAAGGGAGGCAATTTTTTAAACCCACTGTCTCTGGTGGATGGTGCTTTGGGACTGTTAGGTTCTGTCTACTCAGACTTGAAGGGAAGGATTAATTTTTGCAGCAGTTGAGCTTCAGTTTTGGCTGACGGTCTCTTGCCCTCTTCTGGACAGCCTCAGAAGAAGGACCACATCTGCAGGCAGCAGATGAGAGCCCATGGGTAGAAGCTTCCCCTGGATGTGTGTAATTGAAAGGTGATGGCATTATCTGGACTCGTGCATGTGACCTTCGCCTACATGATTGTGAGCTGCGCTGCGGCAGTGGGTAGATAGCGGTGATAGTGAGTCAGGGACGCTTGTTGTTATGCTTGGCATCTCTGTTGTAACTTTTAATTTACCCTCGACGCTGAGATGTTAATAAAGGAAACCCACTAGAAATGGACTGGATTAAAGGCTGATACAAATTTATTGTCCCACTACAGGGCTGTGGCCATCTCGCTTTCAACCGAAATGTGGGTTTAAAAGGGTGAATCTTTTCAGCCCTCCAGGGGAGGAGGGGAGAGCAAGAAGGCATGAAATTTGTTTCTGTCTTCTGAAGCTGTGAAATTAACTGTATCACTCCTATGGGGAAGGCACTCAGTCATAGATTTAGCAGATTAATGGCACTGGGTTTTTGCATAGCTTTTACCTGGCCCTCATCCTTTGGTAGGAGGGAGAGGAACTGCTGCCCCATGGCATCTGTGCTGGGGAGGGAATTTGCTTTCATCTTCGCACTCTCTTCCCTCCAAAATCCAGCTTTTCCAGAATCTTGCCTCGTAAGTATCTGGATAAAGACTGTAAGATAGAATTATCATAAAATTATCGAATGCTTTGGATTGAAAGGTGCCTTTAAAAGTCATCTCATCCAGTCTCCCTGCAGTGAGCAGGAACACTGGCACTGCACAAAGCTGCCCAGGGTAGAGTCCCCATCACTGGAGTCATTTAAAAGCTGTGGAGATGTGGTGCTGAGGGACATGGTTTAGTGGTGACCTGTTAGTGTTAGACTCAACAATCTTGATAGTCCCTTCCAATCAAGATGATTCTATGATTCTGTATTTAACTAGAGTAGGTTTCTCAGAACCCTGTCCAACCGCACCTGGAATCTTGCTAGGGATGGGACATTGACCACCTCTCTGGGCAGCCTGGGCCAGCGTCTCACCATCCTCAACAGAAAAATATTCTTCCTTTTCTCTAATCTAAATCTCCCCTCTTAGTTTTAAACCATCACCCCTTGTCCTCTCAAAACAGACCCTGTTAAAAAGATTATCCCCATCTTTCTGACAGGCCACAATAAGGTCTGCCTGAAACCTTCTCTTCCCCAGGCTGAACAACCCCCACTGTCTCAGCCTGGCCTCACAGTAGAGGGGTTCCAG
>VWZY01006898.1:318412-353054 GCA_013399075.1 Chloroceryle aenea
GGGGAGGGGAGAGAATGGGAGAATCCCACTATTAAACTGCATGAGCATTTAATCGTTTGCTTATAGCAACTGAGACCTCAACAGTACTGAAAAAAAAAAGTCTTCCAACCAGAAAATTGACTATGAACAGAGAAAGGAGAGTTCCCTTCTAACCCCTACAGTTCTGTGATTCTTTGGCTTAGTCTGGTCCCACCCGTGGTAGTGCAGAGGTGTTGAACTTGGGTGCCTCCAACATTTTAGATTTGTTCCTTCAGAGCCAGCTGGAAGGGGTGTGTTACATAGAAAGCTCTTTTAGATCTTGCCCTTCAGTTGAAGCATCTTCTCCATGGTTGATTGGCACTGTTTAATTATGGCCACGAGTAAGTAGCAAAGGCAGAACCAGGTCCAGGCTGTGGAGGTGCTCTGGGCAGGCAGCTGATTGCAGGAAGACCTGGTGACAACACGAGCTGTATCCATGCTGGGAAGAGGCTGATGATGAAAAGTGTGCATGTGTCTTATATCGGCTCACTCCATACCAGCACTAATCTAGGTGTGCGGGCTGAATATTCACGAGGGGAGAAAGTACATTAGCAGGGATCTTGGAGTACCTCTTCTGGGTTAATTTTTTTGTGGGGAAGTCTGGTTTGTGTACTGAAGTGCCTCTGAGATAAAACCAGAACACGGTATATGTGGTGTGGCCCAGAAGATGCCCTTATGAAGTGCAGTGGCCCAAACTGAAACGTTAATGCGAGGGCCTTTAGACAAGGGCCTGCAGTGATAGAATGAGGTGTAATGGCTTCAAACTGAAAGAGGGGAGATTTAGATTAGATATTGGAAGAAAATCTTTACTGTGAGTGTGGTGAAACACTGGCACAGGTTGCCCAAAGAATCTGTGGATACCCTGTCCATGGAAGTGCTCAAGGCCAGGTTGGATCGGGTTTTGAGCAACCTGGTGTAGTGGGAGGTGTCCCTGCTCATAGCAGAGGGGTTGGAACTAGATGATCTTTAAGGTCCCTTCCAACCCAAACCATTCTGTAATTCTGTGTACCCTGTGTCTAAGGTACTTGTTTTGATTCTGTTTTTTTCCCAGAATCCTGGATGCTGCTGCCAGGTTGGTTTAGTGTTTTGTTGGTTTTTTTTTCCAGTGAACTTTAAAAAAAATGGTGGAAGGAGGCGAATCTTCTGGACTTGTGATGGTGGGCACTTCTTTTGCTCCTGAATGGAGCTAGGGCAGCTATCTTCCTTGGGAAAGGAAAAGAGTAGGAAAAACATCGTTACTGTCGAGGGAGAGTAGATTTAAGCTGGCAATAGAAAAGTCAGAATAGATGTCTTAGTGTGGCAGCAATGCTGTCAAACTGAAGGAGACCGGTGGGGTCTGGTTACAGGTTCATCCTTAACTCCACCAGGATTATACCTTAACTCTTTTTGACACACTAATCTTTCCTGCCAAGATGTAGGGAAGTACATCAAGATGCTAATTACACATTTATGCCTGAAGATTTATTGCAGCTCTCACCTAGGAAAATCCAAAACATCTTTTAGGAGGGAGGAAGAGGAGTAAAATGCCACCTTCATTGTGAGTGGGTTTTGTTGGACTCTTTAATTCCTTTCATGATGGTGCTGGATGTTCGAGTGCATTGGTAAGTTTGTTCCCATGCTTATTTTATGCAAGTGTTATGGTCTGACAACTGTGCATCACCTGCTCAGCTCTTGATTTGCATCAGTCAAACCACATTTAAGAGAGGTTTTGTTCGCAGTTGGGAGCACAAGACCAAGGCAAGTTTGCGAATGGCTGCTTCAAGCAGATCCTCTTGAATCTGGGTTCTGTGGTCCAGACTTGATTTCTAGGGAGACAGCCTGTGGTTTGTGGGAGATGAAGAGCTGCTGTTCTTAAAGTTCTCCAGGCCTGTCCCATGGGTACGGTGAACTCTTTGAATGTATAGGTTTGGGTTTGAGAGACTGATATTGTTCAGACTGTACAAAAGGAGGCTCAGGATAGACCTTCTTGCTCTCAACATCTCCCTGAAAAGAGGTTGGAGCCGGACAGGGTCAGTCTCTTCTTCCAAGAAACAAGTGATAGGACAAGAGGAAATAGCCATAAGTTGCACCAGAGGAGGTTTAGGTCAGACCTGATAAACAATTTCTTCCCTGAAAGGATTGTCAAGGCCTGGCCCCAGCTCCCCAGGGCAGTGGTGGAGTCCCCATCCCCAGAGGGATTGGAAAGCCGTGGAGATGTGGTGCTGAGGGCCATGTTTTAGTGGTGGGCTTGGCAGTGCTGGGTTAATGGCTGGACTTGATCTTAAAGCTTTCTTCCAACCAGAACGATTCTGTGATTCTATGATATATGCAGGTTTCGTGCATGTAAGCATGGTGTTTATTCCCAAGGTTGTTCTGATGCGCGTTTCTATGTAAATAGACATTATGTGTAATCATTTCGGTGTTTTTTTCTTTAATGAAAAAACTTCAGTGAAATTAAAGTTGTTACAGAATCATCTGTCCATGTCTCCAAACATGCGAGTCCTGTCTTGCAGAATTATCTATATCTGGTGGAGCTCCCACCTTAAAGCAGGTCTCAAGCCCAGAAATAAATCTCGTGGGCAAACTCAGCCTTGGGGTGGGACACAAATTTGTGCTGCTGATGGATGGAAAGTCTTTTGGAGAGGCACTATGTAAAAAACAACAAACCCCAAACCCACAACATTCATATGTGCCCTTCACGTAAAATGGCTGGTAGGTAGCTAGAGTAGCCAGCTCTCCTAGCTGAAGAGGAGAAGGCTCTGGGGAGACCTTACTGCAGCCTTACAGTACTTCAAGGGGCCTGTCAGAAAGATGAGAACAGACTTTTTAGCAGGGCCTGTTGTGCCAGTTCAAGGAGTAGTGGTTTTAAACTAAAAGAGGGGAGATTTATACTTGATCTACAGAAGACATTTTTTGCCTTGAGGGCAGTGATACTCTGGACCAGGTTGCTCAGAGCAGTGGTCAATGCCCCATCCTTGGAACATTCCTGGTGAGGTTGGATGGAGCTCTGAGCAACCTGCTCTAGTTGCAGATGTCTCTGCTCACTGCAGGGGAGGATGGACTAGATGAGCTTTAAAGGTCCCTTCCCATCCAATCCATTCTATGATCTTTAAAATCATTGCAGAGCTGTTCCTGGAAATACAATGAGGTTTTATTTGTTTCCTTGTGAGCCCTTTGGTGAAGGCTTGCTTAGCAGGTGGACAAACTGTAAGGTGTACATAAGGTCCCTGTAAACCATTTTCTGTGTTGGTGTGGTTTTTTTTTTCCCCTCCACCTCTCAGAATTTCCCTTTTCACTTGTAAGGGTGAATGACCACACTTCTGCCTTTCATCACTCCTCCTAGCCTTCAAGACCTACATGTAAGGTCCTCCCTAGCTCTGATGTTCCTCTGCCAGCATGCTCTGCTTTCCCTTGTCCTAAACCCACCCTTGACCTAGTTCATTCTCAAACCACTTCCCTGCCTCTTCCTCTCTCCATGCTTTCAACTCATTGAAATCTTTTCTCTTCCTTCCCATCCTCCTCTGGCATCAAGCCTTGTGCTCATCAAAACATTGATCTCATGGGCTGTAGGCTTGCCAGCATAATAAGGCCACTGATCTTCCAAATACATTTTTTTTTTCCCCTCTTGAAAACATAGAAACAATTTACTTTTTTTTTCTTTTCTTTATTGGACTTGCTCTCTCTATTTTTCAGGCTGGTATTAGAGAATTAATTCCTTCTTTCCTGCTGACAGTTGTGGAAGCGAGCTAATTTCCAAGTGTCAGGATGTTGATCCTTATCTCATTCAGTTCCCAAAGAAGGTAATAAAATAGCTATAAGGATAAATGGCTACAGCAGATGCACCATGGGCATATGGCTGTTTATTCATTTCTTATGTTCTACCCAACTTTCAAAATAAAGCTATAAAGGCTGATAAAACACTAGAGACCATGCAGGGTTTTTACTTTTCTACCCATATTGTCCTTCCCTGGATTCTCTGATAGTAAATTTTGGATGGTTTTAACTGTCCCTATTTGGACAACCTCAGTCTTTCCTTGTTTTCTTCTTTCTCCATAACTAGGGATGTTATTGTTAGGTGGTTTTAGTCCTCAGAAGCCTCAGTCTTTGCCCACATTATGGGTGCTGGCAGAGGAGTGTTCCATGCATTTGCTAATGTTTATGGATTGTGTGACTGAGAAACCTGCTATTTTTTATGTACTATTAATAAACCAGAAGTAGCTTGGTTGAAGAGCCTGGTCATACTACTGCTCTGTATGGTGGCCTTCCTGATGTAGTAATTGTAGAGCTATGACATGGACAATGTTGATGCTTACCATAGTGCTGTGATCCAGGTACTTAGAACCATAGAATTATTAGTACCATAGAATAGACCCGTAAGACTGTGAAATCCAACCATTAATGCAGCACTGCCAGGTCACCACTAAACCAGGTCTCTTAGCACGACATCTATACAGCTTTGAAATCCCTTTGGGGATGGAGATTCCAATTCTGCCCTGGGCTTGACAACCTTTTCAGGGAAGAAGTTGTTCCTAATATCCAATCTAAACCTCCCATGGGACAACTTGAGGCTGTTTTCTCTTGTCCTTAGGAGAACAGACTGACCCCCACCCATCTCCAACCTGCTTTCCTGTAGGAAAGTTCCTACAAGTTGCAATGGTAGTTCCACAGTGGTGTGTTCAGAAGCACTTCCTGGAGGTGCTGTAGGCAGTCTAGCTGCAATCGTAGATGTGTGTGGTGAGAAACAGGACAGAAAAGTCAGCTGGAGTCAGGTGGTATCCTAGAGCAGAAATTCTTTGGTTTGTGAGCTATTTGACAAATTCCAGTTTTCTTAAAGTACACATGGATTCCTAGCACCTTCTGACTCTGCTTGTCTCACAGGTCCTTGGTGGTTGAGCACTCACTAGTTGACAAGTGAACGCTTAATCACTGATCCTTTCACCAGTATTTGGCCACCTAATCCTGCTTTTGCAGGCTAACAAATCCCCAAGAAAAGATGCTAAAACCAAAGAGGAGATGGTGATACATCTAGACTGATGCTGCTGTTAGATGAGTATTTCCCCATTAAGAAGTTAGGGAAGTTGTAAAGATCAGTGGTCACCAGCTGCAGTGACTAAATTGCTTTTAAGCACCTGCTGAACTTTGATTTATGAACAACCACATTTCGAAATTAGGAAGTGGCTGCAGTTAAGGCTAATGAGTGAGTAACAGGGCAGTGTGTTACAAAAGGCTTTGAAGAAACCGAGACTGTTCTTGGACTTAGACAGGGGAGGACTTACACACAGTCCAGTACTATGCTGGTTTTGTATTTAGGGCTGCATCTGACCAGTGCAATTGTCTGTCTCCAAATGACTGTTACCCATGCAAACTTTGAAATGTTTAAGAACATGGGTCTTCACCCAGCAGCTGCTTTGTGATGAAATGTATTTCTGATTTGGCAAACACTAAGTGCAATTGGACAGTGTTGATACCCTCCAGAGCGTGTTTTGGTGTCTCCTCTTGTAATGCTGAGTTCACAGTGTATAGGAGATCAGTGACTGGTGATGCCCCCTCAGTTGAAGGAGGGAGCAGGGCTGCTTGTTCCACACACCAAACATTAGCCTTGGTGACACGGATGGGACTCTATTACTGTGATGAATTTGCTTAGGCTTGATTCTGCTCTGTTGCTACCATTGGCTGCAGCAATAACACTTCTGCCTCCAAAAAAGATCAGAGATGGCAGCTAGAGTAGGTTGTTGAACAATCTAGAATCATAGGATCATCTTGGTTGGAAGAGCTGATTGGTTAACCTTTTAAGATCTTTGACATGGTCTGGATGATGTCACGGTGTTGGGTCATAGGCTGGACTTGATGATCTTGGAGGTCTGTTCTAGCCTCAGAAATTCTGTGATTAAGTCCAACTGTTAACTCAGCACTGCCAAGTTCACTAAACCATGTCCCTCAGCACCACATCTACACATCTTTAAAACCCCTCCAGGAATGGGGACTCCACCACTGCCCTGGGCAGCCTGGGACAGGTTTGACAACACTTTCAGGGAAGAAATTGTTCCTAAAGCCCAACCTAAAGTTCTCCTGATGCAACTTAAGGCCATTTTCTCTTGTACTATTGCTTCTTGCTTGGAAGAAGAGACCATCCCCCACCTGGCTCCAACCTCCTTTTAGGGAGCTGTCGACAGGGAGATGATCTCCCCCGAGCCTCCTTTTCTCCAGACTGAACAACCCCAGGTCCCTCAGACGCTTCTCTCAGGACATGGGCTCTAGACTCTTCACCAGCTTCGTTGCCCTTCTCTGGACATGCTCCAGACCCTCAGTGTCTTTCTGCTAGAGATCTTTCTGGAAGCTGGCTGCTCAGCACAAGTGTGGATGCTCAAGGAAAATTTAGGGCAGAGGAAGAGAGGAGGTCTTGTTTTGGATTTGCCTTGCTTTTGTGGTAGCTCATGGCCCAGCAGATGGGAGAGGCAGAAAGTTATACTGAGGAAAAGATTGTTCTCCCTTAGAAGAACCAAATGCAAGGGGAGTGCTGCCATCAGTCAAACCATACTTAATTTTGGCACCGCCTTTGTGCTCCATCTCCTTGTCTTGTTGAGCAAGCTGAGAAAATAGAGCTACTGGTTTTTTTCCATACTAAACTAAAGGAAAGGTTTTGGTGGTAATTCAGTGTAAATTAAAGATAAATCTTTTTATTAGCTTGACTTAAGTGGAAATTAAATCCCCTAGGATGCTCTCATTCTGTAACCTAAGACTGTAGGTTGAAGTTTTTCAGGATATTTTTTGCTGCTTATCACCAGCTTTGAGTCCTTGAGTTGCTTGTCAACTTTTCAAAGATGTTTACAATGAGAAATCTTCATGTTGTTGGGGTTTTTGTTTGTTGTTGGTTTAGGGTTCTTTTTAACTCTTTGTATTGCTGGTCTTGGAACTGTCAATATTAAAGCAAAATCCATCGGCCAGTGCTTCCTATTTAATGCTGGTTTAGTGAGATAAATATGGTATTATTAGATAACTACCTATGTTTAAAAACCCTTTTTATGCTTCAGCAGCGTAGCAGCTGAAGTTCTTTCAGAGTCCCATGGTGAGCCTGGCTCTTTGATCTCCCCAGGAATTATGAAGATGGAAACTGGTGGAATTGTACCTGTGTGTATGATGTGAGCTTCTAGATGGGATTTTTGACTCCAGGTAAAAGTAGGTTTATTTTCTAATGAAGCAAATAGAATTTGGCCTTTGGAAATTTAAACTTATCCTTGACTTTCTGTTCATAGTACCTCAAAATATGGGTCCTATTTAATATTAAAGTGGGTTTTGTTTATTTAATCTGCTTCCTGGTCTGGTTCACTGTATTTCTCAGGACCAGTTGCTCTGATTCAGTGAGAACTTGCACGCGGGCAGGAATGAGATACAGGAACAAGCTGGGGAATGAAACACACCAGAAGGTGGTGCTGCCATTCAGTGAGACTTGGGCAGGCTGGAGAGTTGGGTGGAAGGGAACCTCATGAAGTTCAACAAGGGCAAATGTAGAGTCCAGCACCTGGGGAGGAATGACACCTTGCAACAGTACAGGTGAGGGGCTGACCTGCTGGAAAGCAGCTTTGTGGAGGAGCATGTGGGAGCACTGAGGGACAATAAATTCACCAGCAATGTGCTCTCATGGCTAAGAAGGCCAATGGTTTCTTAAAGTGGATTCAGAACAGTGCAGCCAGCAGGTCAAGGGAGGTTCTCCTCCCCCTCTAGTCTGCCCTAGGGAGGCTCCAGCTGGAGTATGGCATCCAGTGCTGGACTTCCCAGTTAAAGAGAGACAAGGAACTACTGGAAGGAGTCCAGCAGAGGCTCTGAAGATGCTGAGGGGACTGGAGCATCTCTGTGCTGAGGAAAGGCTGAGAGACCTGGGGCTGTTGAGCCTGGGGAAGAGAAGACTGAGAAGGAATCTTCTCAATGCTGATCAATATCTAAAGGGTGGAGGTCAGAAGGCTGGAGCCAGCCTCTTGTCAGTGGTGTCTACTGACAGGACAAGGGACAGAGGTCTCAAACTGGGACCCAGAAGGTTCTACCTGAACATGATGAGAAACTTCTTTGCTGTGATGGTGCCAGAGCCTGACCCAGGCTGCCCAGAGAGGCTGTGGAGTCTCCTTCTCTGGAGAGATTCTAAACCTGCCTAGACAGTGCGATTCCGGGCAACCTGTTCTGGGTGACCCTGCTTTACCAGGGGGTTTGGATGAGATGATCTCCAGAGGTTCCTTCCAACCCCTGCCATGCTGGGATTCTGTGAAATGGGACCTGCTGAAGAAAGTACTCCTGGTAGAAGACTTATTGTTGGTAAAGCAAATTGGGCACCCCATGAGCCTTCTGCTCTGAGCCCCTGAGCTCCACACATCACCTCTGTTGTTGCACAGTGCTCCGAGCTGGAGACGACTGTCCTGTGGAGTAGAGGAGGCTATGCCCTGGGTTATCTTGGTGGCTGTGGCCCTATAATAAAAGTTAAGGCTTGGCATGTTTTTATTCTATGCCTACCCATATTCACCTGCTTTCCTCCCTTTCCTTGTGATGGTCATTTGATGGGACACGGGATGATAGAAATGGAAGAAACTTTTTCATGCACTCATTGCCCTAAAATTCCTGAGCGTTTAAAAGTCTGTTGTCTTGAGCTTCTTCTGCTGTGTTGTTTTTCAGAGCAGGTCCGATGTGACCATGTGGCTGTGAATTGCTAGTTGGATTATATATATTCTGATTATTATTATTTTTGCTTAGCTTTAAATTGTTGCATCTTGCATTGTGCACGTGCATGTTTAGATTGCAGCAGTGCTGTCTTATGCGTATGCATGGCTATATATGCAGCAGCATCGTTTTGCATAGCAAGTGTGTGTCGTCCTCTGTGGAGGAACTGCTCGTCTGTGTTATTCCAGCATCAGATTAGTGCAATGCCCCCTTAAGAGGGAGGATTCCTAAACTGCGGGTAAACAAGAGCCCCATTGATCTGTGTGTTTTCAAACGGCAAGTTCAAAGTCCTTTTGGAGGACTTTATAAGTCTTTACTTTCGAGGACAGGTAATTATTTTACATTGCATAATAAACTCCACTGTATTGCAAGGGATGGTTTCTTTTAATGGTGTCCACAGGAGTAAAAATAGCTTTGCCTGATGTGGGTTTATGAATCATTTGATGTGTGTTTAGGGAGCACGGCACAAGGTGCTGCCAGCACAGTAGGAGAAGATTGACCGCCCTTCCCTGGGGCGAGGGCTGGATGAGCTCCCCACCTCTGAGAGCCACCAGAGCAATGCTGGAAGAACCCTCTTCATTCCCTCCAGCAGTCCCAAACCAACCCGCAGTATTGAACTCCTCTGCTCTGTTCTCTGTGTGTTGGTGTCCCCTGGAAAGAAAAAAGTGAGTCTGGCTGGAGTTGTGTGCTGGGCTTGGGGGCTGCCCCGCCCCCCCCCTCCCGGCCCCCCTCATGGGCTCTCNCGCCCCGTTCATGTGCCTTTCTCCTGGTATTTCTTTGCTTTTTCCTTCCCTGCTTATCTCAGCTGCCTGCTTGGGCACAGAGTCTGTCTGTAATCCCTGGAGGGATTTAAAAGGCGTGTAGGTGCAGTGCTGAGAAACATAGTGTAGTGGTGACCTGGCAGTGCTGGCTTAACAGTTGGACTTGATGATCTTAAACATCTCTTTCAACTAAAACTGTTCTGTGGTTCTACAGTTCTCCGAGATCCAGAGCCTACACTCCTGTGCAACTGCACAGATATGGTCTCACAGGGTGGGAGTGCTGGTAAATCCAGTTTCCTGGGTTCTGAGCATGTATTACAAGTGGTTGATGCTTTAGGAGAAACCTGTATGCTGATACTTGGGGCTGCTCTGCTCCAGGTTGGGGGCTCCCACAGCCTGGGAACACACTGTCACCAGGTGGGGTACTGAGGCATTGGGGCAGAAAGTATATAAATTATATACACCATAAAAATAAGTATGGTTTCTGCAGCACAAAGGAAGAGAGACGTGAGGCTGGGTACATGATGGGACGCTTTTGGAATTCAGCGCCTGAATTTTCTTCACTTGGAAATGCAGTTGATGGTCTGGGTTTTTTTCCTGTTTTCTGTTGCATTCTTCATTTGGAGCATTGTTTATGCTGCCCTCAGACATTAACTGCTGAAGCATCTTCACTTCTTGTCTGCAGCCATGGAAGCCTGTTTTCTATCTTTTAGAAGATTCCAGCTAGTTAGGTTGCTTTTGTCATTCAATTTTCTCTTGTTTAGCAGGGTATTAGGAAGCTGGAAGACAACCAGTGTGTGTTTTGCCCTAGGAAACATCAGTAGTCCAGTCACCATTCCAGAAATTCCTCTCGGTTCATTTTTCTCTGTAACAGAGCTCAGAAAGATTGTGAATGCTGTAAATGTAAATCTGAAAAGGTCAAGCCTTATGTATGCCAGAGACATGAGTACAGGATGAAAATGATGCAGGGGCACAAATGAATTCTAAGTCATGGCTTGAGGACAGTATGTTCAGAGAAAATCATCGAAGTACATGCCTTGGGTACTGAGTAGTTTGAGGTAAAGCAGAGAGGATTTATCTTGTGTTACCCAGTGACCTCTTAACATAGAGCAGAGAGGGATCAGAACATGGAATTTATGGCTGGGAAACAGGAGTTGCATAAACTGGGGTTCTGTATTTCTGCTTGCTGCCCAGTGGCAGAGCAATGCCCAGGGAAGCAGCACTTAAGGGTCTTTTCTCGATGGCCGAAGTCATGTTGAATGCACAGGTTTAGTGTGGGTTGATGTAAAGCTCGCAGCTGAGACGTTTCTGCTCAGCCAGGTCCATTTGTGCGTGAGCTTGCTGGTTTTAGGCTGAAACCCTGTCCCAAAGGCTTCATTTTGTATGAAGTCCTTCTTGTACAACATCTCAGTAATGGTAGCATTGCATTGCCTGGATGCATTTCCAATTCAAGCAGTGAAAAGCCACACACAGCGTTGAGGGAATCTCATCTAGAGGAGCAGAATTGACAAATGTCAAGTGTTTTCAGCTGCTCCTTTGTATGTGGTATACAAAAGATGAGCAGTTTGTGCTAGCTGGCCGCTCAGGGTATTGAAATGTGGGCCAGAATTGATTTTTCAGGGGGGGCATTGATGTGCCCTGCAGGCTTGATGGGACTGTCGCTGCACCATGGCCTCTGGATGCTGTTGTGCCAACAAAAAGAGATAATCTGGGCTGGGTTCTCTGTCACTGGCTGGAGTAAAGCAAAACAAAAATAGCTTTTGGGGTATGTGTTTGGTTTGTGTCCAGTGGGATTTTGGTGCTGGGGAAGGGTGCTACTGACGTGGCTTCTGTAAGAAGCTTTGAGAAGCTCTCTCAGGTCCAAGTCAGACCCACTCCTGTCCAAATTTGAGCCAGTCAGTGCAGCTGTGATAACAGATTTAAAAAGAGAAAACTTGTTGTGGAAGTTCCTTGTTTTTGGAGCTCTTTGGGGAGGAGTGGGACAGGAGAGAGGCAGCCATGTGAACACTGAAGTCAGTGAGGAGGAATGGGGGAGATCCACCGGAGCAGCTGCTCCCCTTTGGCCAGTGACAAGAAGGCAGCTTGAGCCCTTGTGGCCCTTAGAGAGTAATGGTGGAGCAGAATCTCATCTGTGGCCTGTGGAGACCCCATGCTGGAGCAGGGGACTGGTCCCAGAGGAGACTAACTCTTAAGAAAGCCTGCACTGAAGCAGTCTTATCACTGGGAGGATAGTGACCTGTGGAAAGGACCCATGCTGCTGGGAGAAGTTAATGGAGGATTGCCTCTTGTGGGAGGGACACCACATTGCTAAAGGGGAGGACTGTGAGGAGCTTTCCTTCTGAGGGGGAAGGAGTGGCAGGAACAAAATGAAATGGGCTGGGACTGACCACAAGCCCCCTTCCCTGCTCCTCTGTGCCACTGGTGCAGAGATAGCAGAGCTGAGTCTGGGAAGAAAGAGGTGCGTGTAAGATCTGGTTGTATTTATCACAGTCCTAATCTCAGTTGGTAAATTGGTGGTGGTTTTTTTGTTTAAATTGTATTGATTTTGTTTCCCCAAGCTGAGTCTTTCTTCTCCCCATCCCACTGGAGGATGGGTAGTAGTGGGTGAGCGGCTGTGAGATGTTTAGTGCCTGGGGCTGGTTGGGCTCAAACCACGACAGTGTAAAACACTGAAAGATGCAGCTAAAGCTGATGGAGGCATTTGCCATTTAGCAAAGTATGAAATCATGAGGGTTTTTGTTTTATGTAACACACAGGATAAAATGTTCAGTGCAGTATGAAAATGAGAACATGAACGTTTTCTTAGCAGTGAATGCCTTGGAGCATGGGAAATGCTAACAGATTCCTCTTCCCCTGCCAGCACCGGTGCTGCTTAGCTACTGGCAGCTTTGTCATCTTGAGATTCTTCCTGACTGTTCATCACAGAAATGGTGGAGGGTGGAAGGGACCTCTGAAGATCATCTCATCCAACCATCCTGCCAAAGCAGCTTCACTTAGAGAAGGTTGCTTAGGATCGTGTCCAGGTGTGTTTTGAAAGTTTCCAGAAGAGGAGACTTCACAACCTCTCTGGGCAGCCTGGTTCAGGGCTTCATCACCCTCACAGGAAAGAAGTTTTTCCTCCTGTTTGCATGGAATATATCTTGAAAGACTTGACACAAGGAGAAAAATCTCATACTTACAATAGTTAAATGATTTCAGGGAATGACCTTAGCTAGAAGTGAAGGGCAAACCATGCACCACCACATGCCGTGACTTACCGGGAGCTGGCTGGTGCCTCTCCAGACTGTGGACCTGAGAATTGGGTTGTATGTGGTGGTTCCTGAGCTGGGCAGAGGGATGGATGCACTCCTGAACACGATGGGGGAAGAAACCCCTGTGCCCCTGCCTCAGCTTGATTTTATACATGGGCAATTTTGGGGCTGTTATCTGTATTTGGTGCCTGTCTTGGGTTTTTCTTCTGCAGGCTGTGTGGTGCACAAAATTAATGTTGCTGTTATGGTGCAGGGAGAGGCAGTTCCTTCAGGCCACCAGTGTCACCAGTAAGCATGGATGGCAGTTCTGTAGTAGCAAACCAGGAACCTACTACCTAAGGAAACTGCCAATTTACATTCACTCTTTCCCTCCCTGAAAAAGGAGAGGATAAAACCTCCCGAAAGGCATTTCCAGATGAAACATCTCCAAGTAAGTTCAGGTTCTCTTTGTACCATTTTTTAATTTTTCTCACTGTTTTTTCGGTCTATGTTGCATTTACTGAACATACTTGTGCTTGCTGTTCATGTAAACTAGTGGCATATGTTACTGTAGTTAGGACAATAATTGTATATATATGTGTGCATAATCAGTGCATAGAAGTGCATTTATATGTGTGGTAGTTGATGTGATAACATTGTTTTTTCTATAATAAGCCTTATATTTTGTGACCTTCCACCGATACAGTATGGGTTTGGCAAGGTGTTAGGAAGGAAAAGGCATTCCTTGTGAATTTATTGAAAGAGAGGGAGAGACTTCAAGGCCCATTACACATTAAACAAAAATAATCTTTAATGATATTTGCTCCTAACTCCAGGCAGCATATGTCTCCTCTCCAGAGAGTCCTACTTGTGAAAGCAGCGAGGCTTGTGAGGGAGAGACTGGCTGAATTGAAAAAGACTGGGGTGTTTTTTTTTTTCTTTTCTTCCAATCTGCCCTGATTCGAAGCCTTTTCATCTTTGTGGCTATTTAGCAGAGCCAGAAGTGTAACCTGGAGACTCGGATCTGTGTTTTCTGCTGAAAACAGTCTTGGCAGAAGGATGGGAGAGGAGTAAGCGCTCAGGCTTGGCTTGGACACCTCTGGTTGCATGGTGTTCCTGGATGCTTTTTTTAGCAACTCCCAATTAATTGTTTGCTGATTTTAAGCTTCTGTCTTCCCTCACACCCTGAGAAGTTGTGAAGCTGTTTTATGGCTTTACTAAACATGGGTATAAAATAGCTCTGGCCATTTCAGTGTCTGTAGGGCTTTACCATAGCTGCCAACTGGTGGGATGATCCCTTCTATACAGTACCATGTACAAGAGATCAGTGAAGGTCCTGGACTCCTGCAGCACTGGGAATACATTATTGCATGGCCACATCCACCTCAGTCTTCATAGAATGATTTGAGATAAAGGGGCTTTAACGGTCATGGTTCCAACCCCCCTGCACTGAGCAGGTACACCTCCCTCTAGACCAAGTTGATCAGAGCCCTGTCCAACCTGACTGTGGACACTTCTAGGGATGGGGCATCCACAACTTCTCTGGGCAGCCTGCACCAGTGTCTCGCCATCCTCACAGTGAAGAATTCATTCCTAATATGTCATCTAAATCTCCCCTCTTTAAAACAACCATCCCATGTCCTATCTCTACAAGCCCTTGTGAAAAGTCTCTCTGCAGCTTTCTTGTAGGTTGTCTTTAATTAGAGGAAGGCCACCTTAAGGTTTCTGTGGAGTCTTCTCTTCTTGAAAATTTGTTTCATAGTAGTACCAGACATTGATTTTGATTTGCCTACTCCTCCATTTGCTAATAATTCCCCTTCCATGGAAAGGAGGGACTCCTTGCCTGCAAGAAGCTCTGATGGACTTCTGATGGCTTTCTGGGCAGTACCATGTGGCTTTCAGTTGGGGCACGCAGAAAGCTGGGGGATGCATGACTTTAAGATGAGAAATGGGAGATAAATTCAAATTAAAAAGAAAAACAACCAAGAACAAAACAAAACCTGAAACCTTTCTTTTTTCTCATTTATTTCTAGATAAATGGTGCCTTAAGAATTATCTTAAGCAGTAAACCCAAGTACCTTAATTTACACTTCTCTACTTGCAGTCACCAAACACAAAACAACATAAAACCAAAAATGACTTAAAAAAAAAAAAAGGATCTTTGATTTTTCTTCTCTTTTTTTTTTTTTTGTTTCTTTTCAGGTATGTTTTGATTACTAAGAATGATGACACTTCTTGGCATTGCTGTTTTTGCAAGTTGGCTTATTGCATTGCTGGCAACTCTCAGCTTTGTTTTATTTAGCTGTGGTTTTTAATTTCCTGCTTGTGGTGGGGTATGTGTTTGTCAAATGCTCACAGCTCATGTCATGTGGCTTCTGCCTTTCCGCTCGCCATCACTGGGTCACAGTGGTGGTTCCTTTGCTGACAGTCCCCTGTGCAAGTTGACAGCATGTTCCCCTGTTCAGGATAACCTGCAACAGGTCCTATCAGTTCATGTGTGCCTTGAAACCTGAGGATTGCAGTGGTCCTAAGTCAGTCTTTAGTTTTGCTTGAGCATAGGGAGGAGCTTTTAACTGAATCATAGAAACACAGTATCATTTTAGTTGGAAAAACCTTTGAGATCATTGAATACAACCTTAATCCAGCACTGCCAGGCCACCACTAAACCATGTCCCTCAGCACCCTTTCAAGCCCTTCAGGGATGGGGACTCCACCAGTGCCCTGGGCAGCCTGGGACAGGCTTTGACAACCCTTTGGGGAAAGAAACTGTTCCTCACATCCAACCTAAACCTCCCCTGGTGCAACTTGAGGCCATTTCCTCTTGTCCTACTGCTTGTTCCTTAGTAGAAGAGACTGATCCCCACCTGGTGCAACAACCTCCTTTCAGGGAGTTGTCGAGAGTGAGAAGATCTCCCCTGAGCCTCTTTTTTTCCAGGCTGAACATCCCCAGTTCTCTCAGCGGCTCCTGAGCTGCTCAGAGCCCAAAACTGAACCCAGAATTTTAAGTGCGGCATCAGCAGTGCCAGGTACAGGGACATACTCACCTCCTTAGTCCTGCTGGCCACACTAGTGCTGATAAAAGCCAGGAGGAAATGAAAAATGTATTCATGCTAATGCCTTATCCTCATTGGGTTAATGTGGGAAACTTGAAAGTAACATAAGGTTTTGAAACTAACATATTGATTTCATTTTTGGGGTGGGATTGGTTTTTTTTGAGAGAAGAGCATTGGGGAAACCTTTATGGCAACCTAAGATGTCTTCTGATGGCACACGGGCTGTTGGGACACAGCAGCTGCTATCTTAGACTTTCCTGAGCTGAGAATGGGACTTCACTGGAGATTTAGCCTGGTTTTGATTGCATGATGTTCAGGTGCTTGCAGTTCATCTGCATGGTTTCCCTGCTCATGAAGATGGAACCTGGCATTAGCAAGCTGAGCAATGCCTTTGTTTGGGGAAGAGGTCAGATGGTAAAAAACCCATCTGGATACAGTCCTGGGCAGCCTGCTCTGGGTGACCCTGCTTTAGTGGGGGGGTTTGACTAGATGGTCTCCAGAGGTTCCCTCCAACTCCCACCATGCTAGGATTCTGTAAAGAGTACAGCACACCTTCTACCTGCTGTAATAGTTAGAGACCCCTACTGAATTTTTTTTTTCTTAGAACATTTTATTTTCTTTTGTAACTCACGAAAAATATTTCATCATGCAGTCATATGGTTCTGCATTGAGAGAAATCCTCATGGGTTCCAGACGTCCCATAGGTGTTAAAATCCCTGAGACTTCTTATCTTGTGCTAACACTGTCTCTGGACAGACCTTGTGTGTTGTGTGCATCTGGGTGGCTGTGGCATTTATGCAAGTGCAGTCTGTGGGGTGGTTTGGTGCTTTTCAGCCCCCCAGTGAGACTGCACGTTTGAAGTAAAGGCTTACGTACTCAAAGGAATGGATGAATAATACTCATTAATCTGCTTTTTCATTATTTTTCTCCCTATTTGCCAAGGAAACTTCATCACAAATCGTGAATTTGAGGGCCTAATGTTATTTTGAACATATGTAAAATCTGGCATTTTGGGTTGGCCAAAGGGTAAGATGGATTTGCTTCTCCTCGGCTTTGAATCGGGAGTTGCTCATTAACAGAGCAGGAGTTAGAAATTTCTTTTTCAGTATGTGCTGTTCTCCTGTTGCTCTGTTTAATGTAATTGAAAAATATTTTACTATAGAAAATCCATATTACCAATGTTAGAAAGTAAGGAAAAACTTCTTTCTTGTGAGGGTGCTGGACAAGGCTGCCCAGAGAGGTTATGGAGTCTCCTTCTCTGGAGAGATTTTAAATCTGCCTGGACAATGCGATCGTGGGCAGCCTGCTCTGGGTGATCCTGATTTAGCAAGTGGTTTGGATGAGGTGATCTCCAGAGGTCCCTTTCAACTCCCACTGTTCTGGGATCCTGTGATTATCTAATAATACTTTTTTAGATAACTGCAGAATAGTGGTCCATTGTGGTAGAGTGATAAGAAAAAAGCATTATGCATTACACGAGCATTTCAGCTCATATTAACCCCCTGTTTGTAATAGAATAAGAAAAAAAAATAAATCTCAAGTTCTGCTTTATTTGTGGTGCTGGTGAGAGTCTTCCTCTGCCAGAGCTTTCCGTTGCTTTCTGTGGTCAGGGTGAATCAAAGCAGGCACCCAGCTGGGTGTTGGGAGCTTGGTGAGTACTGGTTTCTCTCCACAAGGTTCATGCTGAAGCTGGTTTCTGTCAGCAGTCTCGGTTTCATGAGAATAATACTATTACTTTCATCAACAACGGTGTATACTGGCAAAACATAAACAGCCTGGCTTTCTCCTAGACAAGAAAAGATAGCCAGGGGTGTCTTAGATTTGAGAAGCGCAATGGTTTGGAGATGGAGGAGAAAGATTTTTGCACCATGTGAAATGCACACAATTTATCCAAATGGAGCTT
The DNA here is from genome assembly GCA_013399075.1 of Chloroceryle aenea. Taxonomy (NCBI): domain Eukaryota; kingdom Metazoa; phylum Chordata; class Aves; order Coraciiformes; family Cerylidae; genus Chloroceryle; species Chloroceryle aenea. Next base: position 336,060 of record VWZY01006898.1, read on the forward strand.
GTGTCCCAGCGTCCTGGGTCCTGCAGATGTGAGGCTACTGAACCACTGGATCTGACTGAAGTGGTAGAGAAGAATGTGGAGAGTGCACTTGTCACAACAGAAGAGCCTGATTTTGGCAGTAAATCAGATCAGGGTGAGGCCCATGTGGCCTCATGGATGAAAATCAGAGGTGCCTAGAGTATAACATATAGGAACACATGGCAAACACGCTGCTGGTGGCATCTTACCAAATATTTCTTTGTGCTTCTGAGGTCTTATGCATTTTCAGCTGGTTATCAGTGTAGGTCTGCTTTCCCTTTCCATCAAGATTTCTTTCTTTGAGTCATTCCTAGCACCTTCACCTATGTCTGGCTATAGAGCCAGCAGTTAAAGTAGTGCATTCCAGATTTTCTTCTCTTAATGGAAGTGAGCTGGAGAAGCCTGATTCAAGGGGGCCTACTTTTGGGGTTGGTTTATCAAGGCTGGGAAACAACACGGGCTTTTGGCACAAAAGGTGTGCAACAAGAAAGTCAGGTACTCAGGAGCTTTCTTGCCTTTCAGTGGTTGTGTGTGATGGTACAAGCTGCACTTTACCTGTTGGCAAGGAAGACTTTTTTTTTTTTTTCCCAAAGAGTGCCTGAGTGGTGATACTTGTGTTCATGACCTGCTGGAGGACTTCAATCTGAGTTAATGGCACAAGGCTGGAACTGATGGCCAGATGTGTGTGCTGGTGGTTATTGCAATCATAGAGTCATAGAAATGTCTGGGTTGGAAGGGGCCTCTAGAGGTCATCTAGTCCAAGCCCCCTGCTGAAAGCAGACACATCTTCAACTAGAGCAGGCTGCTCAGAGCATCATCAAGCCTCACCTTGAATGTCTCCAGGGATGGGGCCTCAACTACCTTCCTGGATAACTTGTTCCAGTGTTCTTTACCATGAGTGTGGTAGAACTTCCTTATAGCTAATCTAAATCCACTCCTTTCCAATTTAAAACCATCACCCCTTGTCCTTTCACTCCAGGCCTTTGTAAACAGGCCCTCTCCAGTCTTTTTACAAGCTCCCTTCAGGTACTGGAAGGTGGCTGTTAGGTCTGCCTGGAGCCTTCTCTTCTCCAGGCTGAACAATCCCAGCTCCCTCNACATCCCTAGGTCATCCCTTGTCCACTGATGCAGTTGTAGAAAGCCACTAGGTTTGTTAGGCAGGATTTCCCCTTAGTGAAGCCATGCTGGCTTGTCCTTGATCACCCCCCTGTCCTCCGTGTGCCTTATCAGACCTTCTGAGAGTGAGATGGTGTGGTATTTTAAACATGTGACTGCTGTCTTCAGTGGGTTTAGGGTGACTTGCATTTTAGGGTGCTACTAAGACTGGCCAGCTTGTCTTTGATCTTAAGATGTGCCCTCATGGGCAAGAAGGCCAGTGGTGTCTTAGGGTGTATGAAGAAGAGTGTGACCAGCGGGCTGAGGGAGGTTCTTGTCTCCCACAACTCTGCACTAGTGAGTCTACCTCTGGAGACATGTTTCCAGTTCTGAGCTCCCCAGTTCAAGAGAGACAAGGAACTACTGGAGAGAGTCCAGTAGATGCTCCGAAGATGCTGAGGGAACTGGAGCATCTCTGTGCTGAGGAAAGGCTGAGAGACCTGAGGCTGTTTAGGCTGGGGAAGAGAAGGCTGATAAGGGGATCTGATCAATGCTCATCAATAGCTAAAGGCTGGGGGTCAAGAGAATGGAGCCAGACTCTTGTCAGTGGTGCCCAGTAACTGGACAAGGGGCAATGGGCACAAACTGGAACCCAGAAGGTTTACCTGAACAGGAGGAAAAACAACTTTGCTGTGAGGGTCCCAGAGCCTGATGCAGGCTGCCCAGAGAGGCTGTGGAGTCTCTTTCTCTGGAGAGATTCCAAACCCACCTGGACAATAAGATCCTGGGTAACCTTCTTTGGGTGACCCTGCTGGAGCGGGAGCTTTGGATGAGATGATCTTCAGAGGTCTCCTCCAAACCCCACCATTCCATGAATCTGTGACTGGTGGCTCTTGTCTCAGTGGTATAAGGTGAAATGAGTCATTGCCTGCTATAGTTCAAATATACATTTAAATGCAAGTTCTTGGGCTGAAGTCTTTGACCTAGTGGCTGAAACAGGTCACAGACAGAAGGAAACAAGGCATTTGCTTTCCGATCCAGCTGAGCTAGCCCTGGTGCTGGTTAAGTGGGGAGTCAGGTTTATCCGACTCAGGATGGGTGAATTATGAGTTCTGTCAGTCCAATGAGTATATGTGAAAATGGAGGGAGCTGGGTTTAGGCAAATTATATTGTCCTACATAATTCAAGCCCTGGGGGAGAGGGGAGCTGTGGTTACTGTGATACATAGAGGGTAAAGATGTGAGGCACTAGCAGCCGTGGACCTGTTGTTTCCAAGTGTGGTATCCTGGTGCACTCTGCGTAAGGTTGGTGTTACAACAAGAGTGTGAGAAGAGCCCTCTTAGGCTCTTGCTCAAAATTCTGGAGTTCTAGGTCTCTGACAAGCTGTGTGTAAAGCAGACACATCCAGTCCAGATTCCCTGACAAGGGTCTTTGGATTTTTGCCTTTGATTGGAAACATTCTCAGATTTCTGAGGGATTTTTTTTTAATTGTGTGAGGTTTTTCCTCGGTGTGTAAGCTCTTATTTTGTAGATAGAACTCTGAAAGGTTGAAACTCAAGGCCTTGCACTCTCACAGCCACCTGGGACCCAGCAGCTCCATTAAACCCAAGTCCTTCTCTGTTTGCTAACAGTCATGTTTGCATAGTTATTTTCCTCAACAAAAAATTCTCCCTTCTTTCCTCTGCTCTTTCCAATTCTGCTATCCACTCCAGAAGCTGTAGTTTGTAAGGTGAGAAGGTATCTGCTTAGAGTAGTGAAATTGTAGATGGTTCCTGTTGCCAGCAGTGTCCAAGGAGGGATCTGAGCATCAGTTTCCTTTGCTTCTTTTCTCCTTACCCTCTGCTTCATCCAGGAATTTTCCCTAGGTAATGGGTTACTGGATAATTACCATCATTTCCCTTTTCTGCCGTGGAAAGGATCAGAGCCTTTGGACACAGCCTGCCTTGGAAATAGTGTCGTGGATGAGCCTTACTTAGTGTGTGTGCCAGCAAAATGCAGGACTGGGGTAAGGAAGGAGACCCATGCAGTTTCGGTCTTGCCACATACAGTTTGTTCCCTCTTTCACGAGTCAAGCTTTCTCTGTGCTTGGTATCTCATTAGCTTGAACACAGAGTCCTGTGAACATGTGGGCAGGAGCTGGAATCTCCTCTGAAGCTGTAGAAAAGCCAGGCTGTCTTTCAGATGGATTTTTTTTTTTCTTACAGTTTATTCAAATGGAGAGAAGGAAAAATTAAGCAGGTTATTGAACCTTTTCTCCTGCCTTTAAAATGTGCTTTGTAGGTCTCCTTCTGCTGATAATTGCAGATAATTTCAAGGTGTTTTTTTCTTTTTTTCCTCTTCTCATTTCATTTTTTGTATCACCAATTAGTTTTTAAAAACCTACTGAACTATTAGTTTTGATTCAAGTGGTGTTCTATCTTTGAATCTGTAGCTATCAAATGTGAATTCATGTGTTGTGAATAGCCCATGATTGTGAGATGGCTGGGTGCCAGCAGCACCTCTCCTGCCGAATGCCGAATGGACTCCTGATGGGTTTGCTTTCTTTAGTGAGCTGAAGTTCGTGGGATCTGTCTCAGCAGATTAAGCACCTTGCATTGATAGTCCAGATCTCCTCCAGGAATATTTATCTGCAGTTGTAGAATATTGGCTTTACCCAACTCATGTACCAAGAAGGATGGCAAGTTTTATTCACTTTTGATAAAGGCTGCATTAAAACTTAAAGACAAAAAACCCCGCAAGAACACCTCAGTGAGCAGTCAGCAGGGAACAGGAATATTTTGCAGCATGGCTCTTGAAGAGTGTATTGGTTGAACGTAATATTCTAAAGTTAAGTTTAATGCTTGGACTCTGCTAATTTCTTGAGGACAGTCACCTTTTCAGATGGATAGCACCCTGCAGATGGTGGCAGATTGCACCCACCTCCACTCATGCCAGGAGCGTGTGCTCGCTGACAGAATAAAAGCAGTAAGGATGAAGCTATTCATAAGAGTTGGTGGATCTCTTACCTTTAAAATTTAATTGCCTCATGCCAGGGAAAATATCTATGAACATATTTATAGTAGTAAAGAGTGTAGTCTTGGCTCCTTCAGTGCAAGCAGGGAAATTGCTGTTCTACCAAGTCTGTGAAAGTGGAACCTACTTTTAGATGCTTTGAAATGGTAGTCTCTCCCTTCCCCCTCCCCCCCCCATTAAAAAATTTCTAACATTCGTATTTTAGAAATCTGTACATTAATTGACATGAAGATGTTATATAGGGACTATCTAGATCTGGTAGATAATGGGTGGTATTTTATCAGGAACAGGTAGACTGAATTTTCCTGCTGCCTTATGTTGCTAGCTGTTGACTTTCTATCAGATGTGGCTGGATTAATAATAGAATCAAAGAATGGTTTGGATTTTTTTACTTCCAACCCCCCTGCCAATGGCAGGGACACCTCTCACTACACCAGGTTGCTCCAAGCCCCTTCTGACCTGGGCTTGAACACTTCTAGGGAGAATAAAGGGGGAGTGCTGTGCAAAGTACCAGGTTGGTTCTGTGTGCAGCATCTCATCTGAGATGAATTTATTATCAGGCCATAGGATCCTGCAGACCCCATTCTGAGTCTCCCAGCCCTCTGGGGAGGCAGAGACACAATGATATGTTTTATTCACTATGTGGTGGAAACCTGAGCTGCTGCTCTGTTTGGGCTTGGGATTTGGATGCCCACCACAAAATGCCTTCTGACGTTGGCTGTGGAAGAGAGACTGTGCGGGAAATGATGGGATAAATTAAGCTTAAAATAGAGACAGGTTTCTGAGGTAGCACTGTCGTGGTATGGATTGCCTTAACAGTGTATGAAATAAGATCACAGTCTTCTCTGCCTGTAACTGGAGATGTAAAACTGTTGGGCATTCAGATCAACCAGTGGCTGAGGGCAGGAAGAGATCACTGTGGGAGGTGTTGAAGCTCTCAAATGAAGGCTGAGCCAGCTCCTGCCTTAGGAGTTGGAGCTCATTTGGAAACGGTTGGGATGCTGGTGTTCAGGTCACCTTTGTGGTAGGCTGCGTGTGCTGGGTAGATGTTTGGCATTGGATGGAAGCAGATGTCTTTCTTGGGTTTCCATCTTGCCCAAGCAAGGCTGAGTAACCTCTCAGGCTACCAAGGTGCGACAAGTGATCAGGACATAGGATACTTGTTTTGCTTCAACTGTAAGTGTTTGCTTGAGCTTGCCTGTAATTTGAATTTGTGGTTATTTTTTCTGTACCCAATGAGCTGATTTTGAAACTTGTTAGAGAAAAATGGAATGAAACCCAACATTGGATATTTTTATCTTAAAAGGGAAAATACACATTAAAAGTGTACTATACAAGCTATGTCTTTAATGTGGTAATTCTTTCCTTTGTATTTTATTTTTTCTTCATATAAGGCTTTGTCTGTGTGGGGGGACAGTGGACAGCCTGGCTGTAGGGGGTTCTGACTTCCCTTGCCCAAAGTGGGAAGCAAGTCTACTGAAATGGTTCGCTGTTCCTTTGTGCTGCAATTCTGTCAGACCATTTCCAGTGAGCTTTATCTCTTTGATCTAATGGATGAATTACCACAGACTTTAGACTGCATGCATTTACGTGTAAAGGATTATTGTATTACCATGGATTATCCAAAATGACACATCTTTCAAACTTAGTGCAGATGAAGTCATCAGGGTCTGCTGAAGAGACTGAAGATTGTCATGTTCAGGAGGAGTTGCATTATCCTCCTCCAAAGAATTAAGGAACATAATGGCATAGGAAGTAGAGCCCAAGACTTTTATGATTTGGCATTTGAAAAGTAGCAGATTGTCATTTGGATATTAGTCTGTGAAAGCGGTGTTTCCTCTTTTAGTGCATCTTAGGTATTTGGCTTCTAGGATAACCATCTATTAATATTTTAAATGTTGTTTTTCTGATTACTGTTGCTGAGTGTTACTTTTACCTTGATGTTATCTAAAGTGAGATCTGCTGGATTTATCTGTACTATGTTCTGGCTAGGAAAGCAGTATGAAGCTCTTGTATATGTCATGCATGAGTTTATTCTTACTTTTGTGAAATATTCATCTGGATTATAATGCAAAAGACAGCTTGAAACCCATCATAGTTCATTCTTGTGAGGTGTTCAATGCTGTGGTCTGTTGCTGGCTTCAGTGGAATGCTCCACCTGTCATCTGGACCTGTGAAAGTCTCTGAATTGTCAAGTATTGTCAAGGGCAAAATTCCAGATAGAATCATTTTGGTTGGATAAGACCTTTAAGATCATGGAATCAAACTGTTAAGCTAATGCTGCTGGGTCACCACTAAATCATGTCACTGTGCACCTTATCTCTACTGCTTTGAAAGCCCTCCAGGGATGGGGATTCCAAGACTGCCCAGGGCAGCCTGGGCCAGGCCTTGACAACCGTTTTTGTAAGAAATTGTTCCTAATATCCAACCTAAATCTCCCCTGGTGCAACTTGAGGCCATTTCCTCTTGTCCTGTCACTTCTTCTTTGGGAGAAGAGACTAACACCACCCAACTCCAACCTCCTTTCAGGGAGCTGTCAAAAGCGAGAGGGTCTCCCCAGAGCCTCCAGGCTGAACAACCTCAGGTCCCTCAGCCACTTCTCACAAGACTTCTGCTCTAGACCCTTCACCAGCTTTGTTGACCTCCTATAGACACACTCCGCATGTGGATACGTCAGCCTCTTCTGTAACTGAGGTGGACATCAGCCTGACCTAGTTTCTACTGCATCCAGAGTAAGAAGTCAGAATTAGGGCAAATTGCATATAGACAAGACCATGCTGCTGATGTTCGTGCATTATGGCATCACTGGCAATGGAAGTTTTTTGACTTGGTTATTAGATGTAGTATTAGTAATAATAAAATAAAAACCACCCCAAAAACACTCCATATAAGAAGACTGGATTAGCTTTTCTCTAAATGGATCTTTCCTTGATTATACTCATAGGCCCCAAATCAACATATTTAGAGCCCGACTCTAATATATATATTTTTTTTATTGTCTCCTCTCCTTCCTTCCCCTGTTCTGCCTGTAGATATCAGCAGCATTTTATTTTTACCATCTACCTATAAAGTATGAGTAAATAGTGCTTAAATGCTACATTTGTTTCCTTTGAATTCCATAGGCTGTTGTGATGCACTGGATTTTTATAGCAGCCGATTCCAATTGAAACCATAATTGGTATTTCGCTTTGATAGATGCTGTAAATCTCCAAGAAGGGAAGAGAAGGATGCTCTCATTTTCGTTAGGCTGCTTCTCTTTCAAATGCATAGTGCATCTTCCAGCTCTCTGGGCTAATTAAAATGCCATTACAGTACATGTGGTGCTACAATACAGTCTAGGGAGACTTCCCAAAATAGATCCTTGAGTGCAGACAAATTAGAGAGGAAATATGCACTGAGCATTTTCTCATAGGTTTAAAGAGAAATAATCCATTTGCTGCCTTAATTGCTTTCTTGTAAATGTTGAAGGCTTCCTCCCCCCTGTAAATTTCAAATGAGTAGACAAATAAATAATATGTCCAGGAGAATTACTGTTCTCATTACTAATACTTTAACTTGTCATTACATGCTGTAGTCTTTAATATGCAAGTCAGGATGTTTTAGTGGACTGTGCTTAATGGTCAGGGATGGAGACTTTTATTCCTCAACAATCCTGTTTTAGCTGCCTGGTATCCCCAGGTGACAAGGTTAGTGCATGGTCTGGGTTCAGGAATACAGCAATCCACTTGACCAGAACCACCAACCCCCTCACCCACCTCAATCCAATGCTTCCAAGAAGTAACACAGGTAAATGCTTTTAGCACATTGTTTGGCAAAACAACTCCCCAGTGCATGTCTAAAATGCAAAATGCTTTTTATAATGTGACTGTGGTACATATATACTGGTAATGGAGAAAAAACCTAGATGTTCTTGGGCCTTGAAGAGGTCCATGAAATTGCCGTGGGTTTACATGTGTAATGGAGACAGCACGTAATTCCCTGGGCACTTATACTATGAGTGAGGAGTTCTCGTTTTTCACAGTGTGTACCTCCCCATAAGCTCTTGGCAGCAGCCTCATGACAGAGGATGAGGCTGGTGCTGCCTTGTAGAGCACTGACAGGCTTCATTGGAAGGAAGGAGATGAGGGAAGGGGAAAGCAAGAAGCAGCAGCCAGTCAGAAGTGGTGTTCCCCAGGGCTTAGTACTGTCCTGCTTGACAAACCTGATCTCCTTCAGTGACAGGGTGACCCACTTAGTGGATGAGGAAAAAAGCTGTGGGTGTTGGCTATCTGGATTTCAGTAAACCTTTTGAGACCATTTCCCACAGCATCCTCCTGGAGAAACTGCCGTCTTGTGTGCTTGGACAAGTGTACAGTCTGCTGGGTAAAACACTGGCTGGATGGTTGGGCCCAAAAAGCAATGGTGAATATTGTTCAATCCAGTTGGTAGCTGGTGTTCCACAGGGCTCAGTACTGCGGCCTGTTTTGTCTAAAATCTGTATTAATGGTCTGGATGAGGGGACAAGGCACCTTTAAGTTTGCAGATGACACGAAGTTGGGTGGAAGCGGTGATCTGCTTGAAGGCAGGGAGGCTCCACAGAGGGATCTGGGCAGGCTGGATAGATGGGCCAAGACCAGTGTAATAAGGTTCCACAAGACCAGGTGCTGTGTACAGCACTTGGATCACAGCAGCCCTGGCCCAGGCTGCCCAGAGAAGTGGTGGAGTCACAATCCCTGCTGGAGGGATTTAAAAGCCTCTCAAAGTTTTACATCTACTGCTCTGTTGGACTTTTCCTCTACTATGGGTGTCCTTTAAAAGGAACTGTTGGTTGTTCATCATGTTACCAAGGAGTTCAAGTAGGCTGCAGTGATTTGCATCAGGTCAAAAGACCTGAATATATGGAAAACTATTCAAATAACCTCTTCATTCCCACTTCTACCTTGCATTTTTAAACTCAGAGTTAATTTAGTAAGGTGCTTTCTGTGAGAACTCACTGAATGCTTCAGCCTTCTGGTTTTGTTCATTAGTTGTTGTTCCACCCCCCCACACCTTTTTTTTTTTTAAAGTAAGTAATAAAGTTGTACTTCTATATCCTCATCTCTTCTGCTATTGCCTTGGATGCTGGTGATGTTCATTTTGCTGCTTAATCTTGTCTTTGTTTTGCTGTTTTCTACATGTTTCAACCCTGCAAACCTGTCTACTTCCAAACCTGCCCTGGTTATATTTTTAAAGTAACTTAAAGAACTCTTTGGAACAGAGTGGGATAAAAAATAGAGTGTTTGAGTCAATGAATAATGGCTTCATCTTATTAACTAATGAGTAGAAACACCCTTCTGGAAAATCAACAACACTAAATCTTCTCTAACTCAAGCCATAAATCAGACAGGCTGGTATCTGCTTCCTTCCAGGCTCGATGGATGGTGCAGTTTGTCTTTCCCTTGCCAGCATCTTGGCTGGACAGTCTGCAAACTTTGTTCTGTCACCAGTTGCCATTGGCTCTGAAATTATTCTGCCCGGTTCAGCCTTTCTGGTTAAATTTGGGATAACCCACTGCTACTCTTTTTGGTGAAATCATAGGATGGTTTGAGTTGGAAGGGACCTCAAAGATCATCATTCCAGCTCCTCTTGCCATGAGCAGGTTGCTCAAAGCCCCATCCAGCCTGGCCTTGAAAACTTCAGGGATGGAGCATCCATGGCTTCCCTGGCCAAGCTCTTCCATTGTCTCACCACCTTCAGAGTGAACTTTGCAATTTCTAACCTAAATCTCTCTTCTTTCTGTCATTACAAGCCCTTGTAAGAAGTCCCTCCCCAGCTTTCATGTAGGCCCCCTTCAGATACTGGAAGGCAGCAATAAGCTTTTCCTGGAGTCTTCCCTTCTCCAGGCTGAAAAACCCCAACTGGTTCATACTGAACCATTTCAAGTGAGCATTTTCTTGACAGTTATTTTTAGTACCTTAGGAAAAAATGGTTTAGTAGAGAGCCTGAAAGTCTTGTATAGGTTATCTGGTTTGTCTTGGTACTATTCAAACCAGAGGTGGTGTCTTGTAAAGAGTCAGCTGTGATTGCAGGGTTTGATCTCAATACACCATCTTTGTCTGTCTGTGGTGGTAGGACAAACTGCTTCCCACCCCTATTCACTTTCTAGGACCTGCAGAAGCACCCTTGTTATCCCTTCCAGACAGTAACAGGGGTAAAAACATAGAGCTGTGTGTGGCACTGATAATATTAGCATCTTCTGTGTTTTTCTTCTAGTTGTATAATTGCCAAAGCTTTATACTGTAGCTCTGTAGTGAATTGTGGAGAGAATTAGGCCTGGCACAGGTTGCTCAGAAAGGTGGTGGATGCCCTGTCTCTGGAAATATTGCAGGTGAGGTTGGATGGGGCTCTAAGCAACCTGCTCTAGTGGGAGATGTCCCTGCTTACTGCAGGGGGATTGCACTAGATGACCTTGAAAGGTCCCTTCCAACCTAAACCAGTCTATGATTCTGTGATTTTTGTGTTTGTTGATCTAGCCCACTCTTTTATCTTGGCACTTCCTATGTGTTGGCATAAACCATTGTGCTGTTCCTTTGTCGCACAAAAGTCAATTGTACTTGGACTGATATAGGAGTCTTCAGTACTGGTGGTAAGACACCCTAGTGCAACAGTAGCAGAAACCACACTTTTCTTGAGGCTTCGATTCCTCCAGGTGACCAGTTTCTCTTCCATGTTAATGGTGCAGAAGGATCTGTGAAGCAATGTGGTTGAATATGCAAAACGCAGGTGTGGGTTTTTTTTTGTTCCTGTATTAAAGTTACATTGACCACATAATTACAACCTAGGCCTCCAAACCCCTCCATCTTTCAGTGATCAGTTTGCATGGTATTTTTTAACAGATGATTCTTCAGAAGCTTGACTTCAGTTTAGCTCGTCTGTTTGACAGAAGGAATCAACAAGGGCAAGCTTTTTTGTGGGCAGCATTATCACTAAGCAAGGGCAAAGTATATTGGGTGCATGGATTTTAGTACTTGGTCAAAAAGTGATGTGGCACAGTTAGGATTTTAAAACCTTCCCTCAGACCAGTGTAAGGGACTTTGCTTACGGTTTTTAGTTGCATTGTTTTGGGGGGGATTTTTTTGGACAATGTTTTATTAGTAGTAGATAATAATGTGTAGTTAAATGCAGTGGTATTTTAAATTTCCTAATAAACTGATAAACTAGGCTTTTGAAATGAAATGGTTACTGCTTGTAACATCTGCAGCTTGTTGTAGGAAGCTGAGGAGGCAACAGGAATGTTTCAGTGCCTCTAGAGGCCTAGTTTGTGTTCTGGGTTGGTTGTTCTGTTCTGTGCTTTGGTTTTGGGTTCAAAAGCAAACTTAACTCTGTATGTGCAGCAAAGTTTTGAGTCTAAGCTGCTCATATTTTTGTTGAGTGAAGCTCGTTGATGGGATGAAACATTGCAACTTTAAGTAATAGGTCCTGTGCAGCCATTGCAGTCTGGGACAAAAGAAGACTAACATCCTAAGTAGCTAACCTAAGGTAGGACCCCCAAGGTAGGACTCTGGTGATTTTGGGCAATCACCTGCAGTATCCTGGTAGCAATTGGTGTCTGAAAACAGATAGACTCTGCCTGCACTTATGAAGGTGTCTGGAGTAGGAGCTTTGGTTTTTTGCCTACAGCAGTTGGGATGCTACTGGGAAAACATAAGGAAAAACTTCTTTGTTTTGAGGGTGAATGACCTGCCCAGAGAGGTGGTGTAGTCTCCTTCTCTGGAGGGATTCCAAACCCTCCTGAGGGTGAAATGATGATGCTTGGGACATACCTACCCAAAGGGTTTAAAAGAAAAAGAAAAAAGATTCCTTACAGTAACCAACTAATACAAGTAGCATATTATTTTCTGTGTAAGACAAGTGATGTGCCAGCTTGTGTCTTTACATCTTAGTTTAACCTTTCTTAAATCTATAGTATTGAACTTGGAGAAGAGGTACCTTATACAAATATCTGCTGATAAACTGCCTCTCTTTCTTTTCTATTTTTTCTTTTGACAGAGAGGGATTTATTTTAATCTCTCAATACAGCAAATACAAAACCTGTTGTACATAGATTGGTTTCACTTCCAGTCTTTAAAGCATCTGTGCTTTAAGAGATGTTCCTAAATGTTCTTTCATGACTAGTCTATAATTTGAAATAAAGATTGAATAGTGTTGCTTTGTGGGTTTGTGGTGTTTTGTTGTTGTTTTGTTGTTGTGTGGGTTTGTTGTGTTTTTTTTTTGTTGTTTGTTTGTTTGTTTGTTTAAGTAGTTTAAAAATTTAGGTACTTTTTTCTTAGATTTAAAAAAACCCAACACTTCTGTTAGTGTTCTAAGATCTCTGGGAAGAGAAAAGGCTGACCTGGGGCTGTTAAACCTGGAGAAGAGAAGATTGAGAGGGAATCTGATCAGTGCTGATCAATAGCTAAAGGGCAGGGGGCAAGAGGATGGGGCCAGACGCTTTCCAGTGTTGTGCAGCAACAGGAAAAGGGGCAATGGGCACAAACTGGAACACGGGAGGTTCTGTCTGAACACAAGGACATCTCCGCTTTCTCTGGAGAGATACAAACCCACCTGGACAATGCAATCCTTGGCAGCCGTTTCTGGGTCACCTTGCTTTAGCAGGGGGGCTGGACTAGATGGTCTTCAGACCTCTCTTCCAACCCCTACTATGCTGTGATTCTGTGATCCCCGATACACTGATGAGATTGAAAATTTGCAGCGGTGGGGGAGGAAGTCCATGGACAATAAAATATAAAGCCTGTTTCACTTTGTCAGCTTTGAAGCATGTTACTGGCTTTGTGCAGGTGCCTATCCATGGTGTCTGGCCAGCTGGGTAATCCTGCTGAAAATAGCTGGTGCTGCAGAATCATGATGTGAATAGGTGGCTTCTTCTCAGTTGTTCTCTGCCAGCAGCTTTGTACCGCTGGAGGTGTGGGTTTACTACATCACTTGTTCAAAACTGCTGGGTTTAGCACGAGGAAGGGCACCTTTGCTCAAACAGCCTTGCTGCAAATGGGTGTTTCTGTCAAAGTTGACCTGGATTTGTCTCTCAGAGCAGCTGGGCTGCTGGTACAGGGCTCTGTTTTGTAGATGGGTCCTTGTCCTTGGCCACGTCTGAAGCAGTTCAGCGGAGAAGCCAAAAATACTCTGGTCTTCTGGAAAATATGGGGCTGGTTGTGGGTACATGTGCCATGCCGGCTAGCCACTGGGCCAGCTGCTGCTCCATTACTGAAAGAGTTCAACAGAATGAGATCTATTTATATATATATATGTAAGCTACTGTCAGACTCCATAGATGAGTTTTGGGAGCTTCTTGTGGTCTGTGGATGATGCTGGTGTGTTCAGTGTAGAAACATTGCAAAGGCTTTGGGAGCACATAGGATTGCAGTTCACCAATGAATTAAAAAGTGGCTGATGACAGCTGAGATAGAAAAATGCCTATCTTACAGATAAAAACAAGGATTTAAAACTTGATATTTTAGTAATTGGGAGGATCATATATTTTTTTTTTAACCCGTTTATGCTCTTTGATCTGAAGTGACCATTGTGTTGTGACTTGGAGGGGCTGAGCAGGTCTGGAGCAGGCCACAAGAATGATCTGAGGGCTGGAACCCCTCTGCTGTGAGGCCAGGCTGAGAGTGGGGGTTGTTCAGCCTGGGGAAGAGAAGGCTTCAGGGAGCCCTTCTTGCAGCCTTTTAATACTTAAAAGGGGCCTAAGAAGGAAGAAAGATGGGGACAATCTTCTTTTTTTCTTTTTTTTTTTTTAAGGTCTGTTGTGACAGGGGAGGTGATGGTTTTAAACTAAGAGAGGGAGATTTAGACTAGCAAGAAGGAAGACATTTTTTTTACCCTGAGAGTGGTGAGACCTTGTCCCAGGTTACCCAGAGAGGTGGTAGATGGCCCATCCCTGGAACCATTCCAGGCGGGGTTGGATGGAGCTCTGAGCAACCTGCTGTGGTTGCAGATGTCCCTGCTTACTTCAGGGTACTTGGACTAGTTGACCTTTAAAGGTCCCTTTCAACTCAAACCATTCTATGAATTCTGTGGCTGAATGTTGCATAGAACATTGATGTTTTGCTCTACCACTGCAGTCCATTTGCTGCCTCATTTATTGTCACTCATGGCTGCTTAAGCAGGTGAAGCTCAGCTGGCTGAGTGTCATCCTGCTCCACTCCAGTACAGCGAGCCCAGCCACGCTCTGGACTCTGAGTAACAAACCAAAAGAAAAAAAAAAAAATGTTCATAATCTGTACTACTTATTCGAGAAGGAGAAATCAGCATCGTTTAATAGTTTAATTTATTGACATGGCATCCAAGGCTGCACTGATCATTGAGTATGGTCACTGGAGGCAAAGTCATGCAAGTTATGGAGAAGACCCAGCTGTGTTTTTTCTCCTGAAATTGGGAATGGGGATAATAGGGAGAAGAAAACCAGTGAGTTTTTAAAATTTTATTTTATTTTGCATGGTTTTTAATTTTCCACTCACAATATTTTTATGATACTGTCCTTTGCTTTGACTGAGAGAGATGAGGTGGCTTTGATGTCTCCAGACAGGTTTGGCTTGGTTATATCTGTGCCGCAGCACAGGGTGCAGAAAGGCATTGTAGGAGAACAAGTGAGACAGAACTGGCAAAGGTGGAGATATTTGCAGTGGAAAAAATGACTTTGAGAAAAGTTTTCTGTATTCAAGTATTCGTATTCTGTGTATTGAAAACAGAATTTAGTATTTCTGCGCTTCAAGTTTTATTGAGAGGGGCATAAGGGTGGGAATGGGTGACTAGAAAATCTGGTCTGGCAGTCTGCAGCAGGAGGAATTGTCTTCCTCTGTTTCAACTCTGCCTGAATGTGAGATACGATCTTTGAAATATTTTGGAGAACTGCTTCAGCGAGACGGATTTCTGCATATCATTTACAAAGTATGTTTTTAATGCCTTTCTGAAATCAAAACTTATGCAAAATGGGGCTTGTTATGCATGTCTATGCATTTTAATCTCCTGCCGTGATTTGTCGGTTCTCCTGAACATCTCCCTGGCAGATTACAGCCATTCTTCAATTTCGCTTCATGGGGCTGCATTTCGGTCGTAGCTCACACGGTTCTTCAAGCAAGGAATGAATTGCAATTTTAGTTATTGTATGGTAAGGTCATTAAGCTGATGTACCTACTTCCGTTGATTGGGATCGATACCAGTTGTGGATTTAAAGACTGGGAAAACCTTAGAATCATTTGGGGTTCAGTATCTTTTATTTTACGCTTCAGCAAAAGCAGTTGTTACAGAGCCATCCTATCAATGTACTTGTTTCTATTGATTTGTGCTACTTGTGTTTCTCTTTTACATTGATAATTGGTTAGTGATTTTTTTTTTCCTGCTTGGAATGTCTAAAAATAGGTCAGCTAACCAAAAAGTTGATGTGATTTTTATGGGTTTTTTTCTTCCTTCTTTTTCCAGATGGGCTTTCTGGCAGAGACCAGCCAGTAGAGCTGCTGAATCCACCTCGAGTGAACCACATGCCTAGCTCTGGTAAGAAGAAACTTCTATTAGATGTTGCTGCTGTTCTGGGAATGCAGTAAAATAATCTGCAACTCTATCTTGCAAGTGGGGGAGCAGAATGCAAATGTAAAATGCTGGAAAAAAGTCTGTTAGAACTTGCACACAACTACTTTCCCAGGCTGAGAGAGTGGATTTGGGAGTGGAGGGAGGATGGAGCTCAGCAGCCTTGGGAGTCTTACATAGATCAGCTCACCCTTGGTAGGGGACTAAAGAGAGCCTAAGGTTAGAGCCGCTTGTTTTTCTTAGGAGAGGACAGCCGAAGAAAGCAGCACCTTATGAGTCCATTTATAATCTGAAAGGAGCACTGCGAAGCAAAGTAGGTTTTTGAGTTGCTGCTGCCATTGAGGTGCGACCTCCTTGTGCTGAAATTAGGAGCCAAACCCAGGCTGATCAAAGTGTATCTGGGCTGTTTGCTGTTCTTCCCTCTTTTAATGATCCTACTATAGGGGCTTTTGGGTCTTGTCCTTCTGGTGTGAAGCTGCAATGTTCATCCTGGATACTGCCTGCTCCTCATGGAGCCGAGACAAATCTTATGGCTCCAAACTGCAGCACTTCACATGATGCAAACTAAAGTTTTGGTCACAGTACACGAAAGCAATGTGCTGCTGTCTTTTGAATTTCCAACTTCTCTCTCCCAAAAGTGTTTTGTTTCCAGGTGCAAACAGAGATATTTATCCTAGGGATGGTAGAATATATGAAACATTATCTACTTTCCAGGTAGGAGCTTGAGTTTTCCAAAAACCCCACTTTCCCTTCTCTGATGCCTTCCAAAATGCCTTTAGGTCCTTTATATATTAAGGAAGAGATCTCACAGAAGATCTAAGCGCTTCTGGTAATGCAAGCTGGAAAAATATAAACAAAGCTTATTCAAAAGAACTAAAGTAGATGTTGGGGAGGGAAATGGGCTCAGACCTAACCTAGATTTTTGTGAATTTAAATGCCTATCTGAGGAAGGAAACTTTTAAGGAGGTCAAGCTACTGTGTTGGGGAAAAAAGGAAGACCAGGTCTTACCAGGTAGAAGAAGCATTTGGCTTCAGATTCTGAGAAGTCAGTCTTCCCTCACTGTGCTCCAAAACTTGTTTGTCAGGTAAGGGAGGTTGTATTTTCCTAACCCTGAGAGAGTTTCTCACTGTAAGGCTGCTGTGGTAACATAGGTCACTTGAAAGGTTTTGCTCCCCATTTCGTATCCATGTGCTCAATTGGATTTTGTGGCTCTGTGCAAGAAGAGTCACAGTCTATTTTCCTGTCAGCAGATCAATGGCCAGGATTGTGAATGAGATGGGTTGTAGTCTTTCACCTTTTTTTTTTTTTTTTTTTTTTTTTTTTTG
>VWZY01006898.1:369914-391870 GCA_013399075.1 Chloroceryle aenea
TTTAGACTTTGGGCTTCAGTGAAGAGATTTGGCTACGTGTAATAATGTTCTAACAAAATTAATGCTGCTGGTTAGGGCAAGGTGCAGGACCTACACTGTCATTCTGTTGCACAAGAAGAAAATCACTTTTAAGTGAGGTGCATGAGGTGACAGAGGAATAAGAATTATATGTGATGTAAAAATCACTGTAATATGAAGAGAAATTCTACTCCTTTTAAAGCAGCTTTAATTGGGGGTTTCAGACAGTCCTACAGCATGGTAGATATGAAATTGGTGTGCAGTTTAAAATCCGCTATAATCTTTATCCCAGAAAATAAGTTCTTGCATATGATGAAAATTTTAGCTTCTAAGTAGCCATTATATAATGTAATGCATTATTTTACACCTTTGAATTATAATATTAACTGCTATTTTATAGCTAAATATGACTTTACATCTTAAAGACTTCGTGTTATGTCTCTTAGTGGATATAGCTGTCTGAGTATTGAGGACATCTAACTGCAACATAGATGATGATGATGAAGGTTAAACCCTTAAAGGTTTCACTGAAGTAACAGCTTCAATACTATCAATAATATGTTTATAATTATGGGTTTCAGCCCCGTTACATGTTTCTATCAATCCTGTTGAGCAAAGGAGAGCTGTAATATAGTGAGTGTCATAGAGAATCATAGAATTGTTTTGGTTGGAAAAGACCTTTAAAATCGTCAAGTCCCACCATTAACCCAACACTGCCAATCCTACCACCAAACTATGTCACTCAGCACCTCATCTATACGTCTTTTAAACTCCTCAAGGGATGGGGATTCCATCACCTCCCCGGGCAGCCTGTTCCAGGGCTTTACAACCTTTTCAGTGAAGAAGTCTTTCCTCATGTCCAACTTAAACTTCTCTGGCACAACTTGAGGCTGTTTCCTCTTATCCTATCAATGTTATCTGTATTCCTCAAATAAAGGGCATATGAAAGAGTTGGGGTTAGTAAGCTGTTTGCCTTCCACAAATGAGACAAACTGGGTGGTTGTTAAAGGAATTTCAAGGAGGTGGGTGCCTTGTTAAGGCTCTGCCTTAATAAAGCACTACTGCTTTCCAGCACCTTCCCTTTTTCCTGTAACTATGAACAGATATTGGATTCCTTGGTAAAGTGCTCTGGGGGGAGCAAAGGATTTTAAATTAAACTTTTTTGCTATTTAAGCTATTGCAAATCAGATCTTCATGCAAGTGATGATTTTAAGATGTTCACTTTCACAAGCAGCAGATATTTAGTCTTGCATGCTCCAGGTGGGTTTGCTGCTGGCATCACTTCTGAGATTATGGACAAAACAAGGACAAATAGCTATAAAATTCTAAGAGCTTATTGAATAATTTTATGTTTTCCTTCCCAAGGACCTTTTAACCTTATATTTGTTGCTGCTTTTTATGGCTGGAAAAGCTTCTTCAAGCATCTGAGATGGGCTCACAGTGAGAAGAACAATCTTGCAGGGAAGGACCTCCTCCACCACAGGTTTAATTTCATGATGTGCATTGGCAGGTGACTGCACAGGGATTCTACTCTGATAGGCATGTTCTCAGTACAAACTGACCTAAAACAATACAATTGTCTATAGAAGATTCACTTAACTGAAGGTGCCTTTATATTAGATTATCGGCATAAAGATTTGGACAAAGGAAACTAATATAACTGGAAGCAGGTAAGAGGAACAGATGTGTGTAGTAGGAATGTTTAAAAAAAAATAGTTTTAATTTTTTTAAAAAATAAGCTTTAGGTATTTTTTTAAGTCATTGTAGAGCATTTACGAACTTTTGTTGCCACTCTTCTTGTGTTGCAGCCTACATCAGTATGCAAAAGTGTTGAATATAGAGTGAGCAGTGTTGGTAACTGTTTTTATTTATAGCTCAGGACTAATAATTTCAGTGCACCATGTTGTTGAGCTTTTCAAAGCTGTCTTTACGGAAGTTTTGGGCACTAATAATGAAAAACTGTTGCAGTACATTTCCTGGGGAAGGGTGAGGGTGTGCAAATCCTGAGAGTATTTTCTAAAAGAAAATGCCAAAGCAGGGTGACCCAGAGCAGGGTCTGTATGTACCCCAGGAAACCATTGGCCACCTTGGCCATGGGGACACACTGCTGGCTCTTGGGGAACTTCCTGGCCAATGGCAATGGTGGACAGGTATCTTCTTGGCATGGTTCTCTGTTGGGCATCAACTGTCCCCAACACTGGCCCTGACCTTCAAGCAGTCCCACATCAGCCTTTCCAGGGGAGTTTATAATCGTATCCTGAGTGAGGACAGACACCAGTAAATGTCTCTGTACACAGCTCTGCTGCGAGCTTTCGATGTTATCTTCTGTTATCTATGGATATCCACATTGGCCTGAAACAAAATCAAACTACTGCTGGTTATGACATCTTCACAACTGTGTGTGACACCAAGGCATTTCTGAACAACACTTTCCTTAAGCAGAAATCAAGGCAGATGGTGAAAGCAAGTGACCTACAAAATATAACAAGTTTGCTCCCCAGAAATGTACGGTACAAATAAATGTACTGTCACCTAAAAATCCTGAGATGGCGTTTCTGACAAAGTGATGATTGTTCAATGAAGTCAAAGTTCGGGTAAGGCCAGGAAGGAATTTTGCATCCTGTATATACACACTGGTGATCAAACTGAATATAGTTATTTCAGCCTGCTGTTTCTTCCTCCCTGTAAGTTTGATTTGGTTTATCTAGTTATGTTTTATCTGTGAACGAAGTCATTGCAGCAGACCTGCTAAAACAGCCTGTCTGTCTGAAGAGCTTGGCGTCTTGTAGAAAAGAACCCTGGGTTGTAGTGGGTTTATTTCTCTGAAAATAGAGCCCAACAACTTCCACTATAAATAATGTGCTACTCTTTTGATCTGTCTGGTGATCTTGTGATCTATCTAGTGGGCTTTGGAATAGTCCCTTCACATATGTACCCTTATGTGTTTGGATATAAGTTAGCTTTTTAGCCTCCTCTTGCAGAATCTCATCCGTCACTCTGGTCATCCCAGTAACCCATCTCCTCCATGCTGGCAATAAGCAATTGTTCTTACCTGAACCACTTCCTCATCCTGCTCAAAGCCCTGGACAATTATCTCAGCACCAACAAGGCACGTGTGTCAGGAGCTCCTCAGTCCACCCAGCCATTGAAGACATGAAGGGACAACAGCACGTGCAGCTTAATCCCTCTCTGGCACCCCAAGCACTTTGTGCATGAGCAGTGAGGTCTTCAATAAATCTCTCGGTTCTCTTCAGTGCTGGAGCTCACTACAGAGGAGCTGGTGTTGTCTTGTGGTACCCACCAAAGCAGGGCTTTGCAGTTAAAGATTGAGCAAAGCAATCTTGAGGCAAATAGGCTCTGAAGTGGAAATACGAAAAGTAAAGCCAGCTAAATCATGGCAGGATTAGGTTGTGATGGTTTAAGACAGCTTTATTTTAGTATGGAAACCCTACAAGATTCCAAGATTCAACATGCTTGAAGTTCTACTTGTCTTCATAGTTAAGATGAGCTTTCTGACACACAGGCATGCACAGAAATTGTTCTCTTTTCAGATGCTTCTGTATACAAAAAAAATAATGATGGCATTTTGGAAATGCTAAGTGCTCTTCTTTGGGTTGGCTCTATTCGCTGATCAGCTGGGAGAGCAGAGGGGCTTTTGTAGCCTTCACCTCCTGCGGGGTCTCCAGGCGTGGGTTTCTGGCCCGTCATGCATGGTCTGGGATTTGTCTGGCGACTACAAATATACACAAGCAGTCTGTCAGAAATGCCATTAGATCACCTTGCCTGGCTTTCCACTGTGTGTTAAATGCCACCCAGGGACATTTAGGTCTGTACCTTGTGTTTTGACAAAAGTTGTCCTCTGTCAAATGTGAGCGAAGAGGGGGAAGACCCACAACTTCTTTTGGTAGTTATTGTGGCCCTCTATCATCTTAGCAATTAGCTTGGCCTCAGTTAAACTTCTCGCAGGTGAAGGACAGGCCTTTTCCTGCAGCCTTGGAGGCTACAGGCATCTGGTATTTCCATTTTGCTGGTGCTTAATGTGTTGTAACCCAGTTGCTTCAGCTTTGGTGGGCTCATCTAGCTGAGACCCTTCACAGTGGTGTATTCCCTGCTGTCTGTCAGCCACTGTGGTCTTCCCTCTATGGTTATTCCAGGTCTTCAACACACATCTTAGAAGCCAGCTACTGGAATTGTAAGTTTTTATCAGTGCTATTGAGAAGTAAAATTCCCTTTGTGGTCTCACTATTTTTAGGTTTTATGAGCAAGAGTTGCTTTTTCAGAGGATGATACAGAGAAGAGAGAGATGAAAACTTCATTTTCACACATACTGTTTTGTTTCATGAATATTTCAAATGGCCTGTCTTTCCTTGCAAGGATGCCTTGTTTCTGCTGTCTTTCAGGTGTACATTTTAATGGAGAAATTCTTTGCTTTATAAGGAAAAAATCACCTTAAGTTCAGAATTTTTTTTTAATGACTTAGCACATTAAGCTAACTACACATGAAGGAGAAGCAATTTTATAAAATATTTAGTCTAAATGAAGGAAGAAGATCCTGACTTAATGTTTTCCATAACTTAATGTGTTTTAGAAAAAAAAACTGTGGCATTAAACCCGAATGGCACTGCCAAGGCAACTACTCCAGAGCTAAGGAAGGGCTCTTGCAGTGAGTGAATTTCATGTAAAAGCAAGAAGTGATTGTCCCATTTTTATCATGTTTCAGTTATTGTAGAGTGCTGTGAGAAAGACACTGGAGATCTGAAGACAGACCTTAAGGAGCTACAGAATTCCTGTGGTCCTTTGTGATTTCCCTGATCTGAAGATAGGTGGCCTTCTGTTAATTTTATTATTCACAGTTTTTACCAAGAAAGATGATACCTTTGAGAACACATGCAGAAGATTGTTAATTTAGTAATTTCTTAAATCCAAAGGCAGAGACTTTACAGAATCCCAGCATGGTAGAGTTTGTAAGGGACCTCTGGAGATCACCTAGTCCAACCCCCCTAACAAAGCAGGGTCACCCAGAGCAGGTTGCCCGGGATCACATTGTCCAGGTGGGTTTGGAATCTCTCCAGGGGAGACTCCACAACCTCTAAGGGCAGCCTGAGCCAGGCTCTGGCACTCTCGCAGCAAAGAATTTTTCCTTCCTGTTCAGGTGGAACCTCCTGGGTTCTACTTTGTGCCAGTTGCCCCTTGTCCTATTGCTGGGCACCACTGAGAACAGTCTGGACCCATCCTCTTGATCTCTGCCCTTTAGATATTGAGGATCATCTCTGTGTTGTCTTCTCTAGGCTAAACAACCCCAGGTCTCTCAGCCTTTCCTTGGCACAGAGATGCTCCAGTCTCCAAATTGGGTGCTGTCATGCAAGCAGCTCACTCTGGCAAGGCACAACTCCAGTCACTGATGGTTTTATTTAAATTAGTGGAAGAAGTCATCCAGAGAATGGTTGTCAGCTGGTAAAATTCCTGCTGCTAATTTGGGATTTACCCAGGTTGTGTTTAGTGCTGGTCACACCATGGATTGAGATTGCTGGGGAAGACTGGCCATATGCACAAAGTCACTGTGTCACACTGGTTTTCCTCTACTCTTCTTGCTTGCGTGCCCTTTGCCTCCTTCTTCAGGCTGGTACCTTCTGTGCTCATACCCAGCCTTCTCTCTTCTACCACCCTGGTTTTCCTTTGGATAGAGAGTATCATACTGCTCCATCTCCAAACCTATAAAACAAAAGGGGATATGAAAGGAGACAGTGCAGGTTCTGCCTCATGGTCAACCTAATCATTCTCCCAAAAAGCTTTTTTTCCAGCTGAAAAGCATTTCAGGGCTCTAGCTGTGCATTTTCTGTGTCTAGCACAAATGTGGTAGCCCGGTATGGGGCTTCTGGAAGCAAGTCTGATGCAAAAATGAGCGTCCCACTGACATTCCTTTGTAGCCTCATTCCTTGTTAATAACGAGGGTGTGTAATATTTCAGGGAAGCGACAGGCAAATCATTTCCATCTCTACTTGTCACTTGTTACTGATAAATCAACTTCATCCATCTTAAATTTGCTTTTAAAAGCCTTCATCTTCAGCATACCTCCTGTAGTTGTTCCTCAGTTGCTTCCCTGGATGATCTTTTTATCTCTCTTCCAATTTTCTGAATTCCTTTTGTCCAGATTTCTCCTTTGTGATCAAGTGTCCCTTAAGGCTTGGTCACCTGAATAAATGAAACCTCTTCAGGTTCTTTCCAAAATCGTTTATCTTGTTCAAGTGCTACGAAAAGTCAGTCATCGTTATTGTATTCCAGGTAAGGATATATATAGGATCTCTATTCTTACATACATTTTAATGCTTTTACCTTTGGGCTTCTCACAGCATCCTCTTTTTCTTTGTGAAAGATTCAGTCTACAGTCAAACCCTGGGCAGTGAAATTTGTTGCCTGAATATAACTCAGTGGAGTTGTAGCCTACAGAATCACAGAATGTCTTTGGTTGGAAGGGACCTCCAAGATCATCTAGTCCAACCTTCAACCCAGCACTGCAAGCCCACCACTTAACTATGTCCCTAAGCACTAGGTCCACATGCCATTTAAATGCCTCCAAGGATGGCGACAGCAACACTGCCTTGGGCAGACCATTCCAATGTTTGGTAACACTTTCAGTGAAGAAATGTTTCCTAATGTTCAGCCTAAACCTCCTTTGATAGAGCTTTCATTCATTCCCTCTGGTCCTGTCACACATCAACAGGGAGAAGAGGCTGTCCTCCTCCTCGCTCTGACCTCCTTTCAGGTAGTTGTAGAGAGCGATAAGGTCTCCCCTCAGCCTCTCCTTCTGCAGATCTCTAAGCTGCTCCTCGTAGGACTTGTGCTCTAGGCCCTTCATGAGCCTCGCTGCCCTTTTCTGGACATGCTCCAGCACTTCTATGCCCTTCTTATAGTGAGGAGCCCAGAACTGAACACGCTGATGAAGGCTTGGCCTCACCAGTGCTGAGTACAGGGGGATGATCACCTCCCTATTTCTGCTGGCCACAGTGTTTCTAATACAAGCCAGGATTCCATTGGCCTTCTTGGCCACCTGCACACACTGCTGACTTTTATTTAGTTGACTATTAATTAATACCCCCAGGTCCTTTTCCAACTTGCAGTTTTCCAGCCACACATGCCCAAGTCTGTAGCTTGCCATGGGATTGTTATGACCCAAGTGAAGAACCAGGCACTTGACCTTGAAGACCACGCAATTAACCTTGGCCCACTGATCTTACCTGTCTAGGTCCTGCTGTAAAACTTCCCTACCCTCTAGGCAGATCAACACACCCACCTAGCTTGGTGTCATCTGCAAATTTACTGAGGGTACACTCAATCCTCTCATCCAGAGCATTAACAGAGATACAGAAGAGAACAGGCCTCAGTACTGAACCCTGGGGAATACAGCTTGTGTCTGGATGCCAGACAGATTTAGCTCTGTTCTCTACCGCTATTTTGACCCAGCCATCCATATAAGTTTTGTTTTTTGTTTTTTTTTTAATCCAGTGCAGACTGTATTTATCCAAGCCTTGCACCATCAGTTTCTGAAGGAGAATGCTGTAGGAGACAGTGTCAAAGGCTTTGCTAAAGTCCAGGTAAACAATTTCCACAGCTCTTCTCTCATCTATCAGGTGGGTCACCTTGTAGGAGATCAAGTTAGTGAGGCAGGACCTGCCATGTATTGTATTTCCAAGAGACATCTGGTAAGTTGAAGTCCCACACAAGTACAAAGGCTACCAATTCTGAGACTTTGCCCAGCCACCTGTAGAACACTTCATCAACCTCTTCATCCTGATTGGGTGGTCTCTAAGAGACCATCTACCTTGTTAACCTTACCCCTCATTCTTACCCATAAGCATTGAACCCTATCATCAACATCATGCACTCTAACACATAAGAAGGTAGGCACCATTTGATTTGCCATAATCTGGAGACCGTGTAGATAGGTGCAAGTTTCATAGTCTGAAGTAGCTGCCTGACAGAAATAAGTCATCTGATGGCTGGTCTTCTAATGTGGAGATGAAATGTGAATAGCGTGTGGAGCCCATGAGCAATGCCTACCAACACCAGAGGTCCCCATGCCCTGGTCAAGATAAACCACAGGTTCCCAAGCCCATTGATGTCTGCCCTGTTCTTTGATCAGCCTGACTTCCACTAGATACTAGTCTTAAATTCCCATAAATTAGAATATTTAATTCATTGTGACAGTGCTACTCTTAGTTCTCTCTGGTTTTACCAGAGTTCTTTAGCTGCATGGTATGATTTAGATTTTAGTTTAGCTGGCATACACACTCCCTCATGGCCCTGCCACCAGGCTGGATGCTGTGCAGGAGACCACACCAAAATCTAGATCTCCCTACAGCAGGGCATTTTATTCTCCAAATACTATTGGGTAGTAAAGGAGATACTTTGCCATTAAAGGTTCATTTCAAGGAAACAACTCACCTAGGTGAACCTGGTGAGAAAACCTGACATTTCTTAGATTCCACAGAAACAAAACAACTCTTTGTGAAAGTGTTTTGACAGAGTCTGGGTTTAGCTGTGACGATGTCTGTAGTTAACTATATCAAGACCATGTTTCATTTAGTAAAAGCACTGGGTTTGCATGCACTACAATTAAATGGAGTTTGCTAGAGGACTGATTTGCATTTTTGAGTAACATATAATCAAAGAATTATTTGGGTTGTAAGGGAATTTAAAGGTGATCTAGTCCAACCCCCCTACACTGAGCAGGGACATCTGCAACTAGAGCAGGTTGCTCAGAGCTCCATCCAACCTCACCTGGAATGTTGCCAGGGATGGGGCTTCTGCCACCTCCGTGGGCAACCTGGGCCAGAGTCTCACCAACCTCAATATAAAAAAAAATTTCTTTGTTCTCTCTAGTCTAAATCTTCCTCTTTTAGTTTAAAACCCATTACCCTTTGTCCTGTCTCAACAGGTCCTGCTACAAAGTCTGTCCCCATCTTTCTGAAAGGCCCCTTGAAGTACTGAAAGGCCCCAGTAAAGTCTCCCTGGAGCCTTCTCTTCTCCAGGCTGAACAACCCCAACTCTCTCAGCCTGGCCTCCCAGCAGAGGGGTTTCAGCCCTCAGATCATTGCTGTGTCCTCCTCTGGTCCTGCTCCAACAGGTCCCTGTCTCTCCTGTGCTGAGGACTCCAGAGCTGGACCCAGCACTGCAGGGGAGTCTCACCAGAACAGAATAGAGCATAAACTGGAATTACCTTATGCATGGGAGAAGTGAGAGATGATGTGCTCAGCTTTTGCTTTGGTTGTAAAGTTGTAGCATAGATGTAACATAACCCAAATTTTATGAAGCAGGGTATGACTTGTCTTCAGCTGGAACGCTGCTCAGTTAGGTAATTTCCAATAGTGAGGTCAAAATAAAGGTGAGTCTTTAATTTCTGTAGCCAACTGATGCCTCTGTTTCTAATTTTCCATGCATGCTACCAAGGCTTTTGAGTAATGGATGCCACAGAGAAGGTCATGAAATTATGATGAAGGAAATATGAGGGGAAGTGGGAACTTGTGTGGGTGTTCATCCTTATTCATCCACCCTTGTTTAAAAAAGCCTGTGCTGTTTCTCTGGCAGTACACATCATAGTAAGGTAACACTGGCTGTCCTTCCATCTTCTCTGCAGAGTCCTGGGGTGGCACAGCAGTGTCATGATCATTGTTCTTCAGCTGATAGTAGATCATCCAATGTAACAAGGAAGCAGGAAGGAAAGAAAGAGTTTGTTGTTTTGAATTATAGAATGAACTGGTCTGGAAGGGACTTCTAGAGGTCATCTAGTCTAAACCCCCTGCATTAAGCAGCGACATCATCAACTAGAGCTGCTTGCTCAGATCCTCATCAAGCCTGACCTTGAATATCTGCAGGGATGGGGCCTCCAACACCTCTCTGGGCAACCTGTTCAAATGTTCCACCATCCTCATAGTAAAGAACATCTTCCTAATGTCCAATCTAAGTATACCCTTCTCTAGTTTAAAATTATTTTCTCTTGTCTTACTACCTTGTAAACAGTCCTTCCCCAGCTTTTTTGTAGGTCTCAATAAAAATATTCTTGTGAGCCTTAGAAAGCATGTAAAAAATTCTTGTGAACCTTGGCAAAATATTCTTGTTAGCCTTAGAAAGTGTATGTTGTACTTTTCCTTGGTTTTGTGCATTAATGTTTGGTAGAAGTGCTCCTTACTCCAGGTGAACGACGGTCTTTGGGGAAGTGAAAAATAACTGTGTTCTGCCTCACCTTTGATGCTGGGAAAAGTGGGAGAGAGCTGGAGCATGTCCAGAGAAGGGCAGCAAAGCTGATAAAGAGTCTACAGCACAAGCCTTGTGAGGAGCAGCTGAGGGACCTGGGGTTGTTCAGTCTGGAGAAAAGGAGGCTCAGGGGAGAACTTTTCACTCCCGTCAGCTCCCTGAAAGGAGGTTGATTTTGGTTCAGTATTGGTCTTTTCTGCCAAGGAACAAGCAACAGGACAAGAGGAAATGGCCTTGAGTTGAGCCAGGGAAGGTTTGGGTTGGACATGAGGAACAATTTCTTCCCCAAATAGCTTGTTAAGGCCTGTCCCAGGCTGCCCAGGGTAGTGGTGGAGTCCCTATCACTGGAGGGATTTAAAAGTCATAGAGATGTGGTGCTGAGTGACAGGGTTTAGTGGTGACCTGCAAGTGCTGGATTAACAGTTAGACTTGATGATCTTGAACGTCTTTCCAACCAAAAAGATTCTATGGTTAAAGAAAATGATGTTCTGGTCTTCACAGAGTGGTGCTATTTTCAGCAGAATGAGTGCTGAGGGGTTTGTGCTGTATTTAAAAGGCCATCCTGACGTCAGTGGTTTGTGCATAGATGCCAAGAAGCAGCTTCTTTTGAGTGAGAGTCATCACTGATGTTGGGAAAACTTCTCATGCATGGATGGGCTGGGCTAGGGGATGCAGGGAAAAGCTACCATCATCCTTAAATATTTTGGTGCTGGCAGCAGGAAGGCTGATTCTTCCTGGTAGCCCATACACCGATGGGCTTCTTCCTGAAAAAGGCACTGTAATTATTCTACATCCTTTATCAGTCTGCTGCATTGAAATATGTTCACTTGGATGCAGATTTAAAAGTAGAAAAGTTGGGGTTTCTAATAGCATTCTTTACTCAGGTGTGTCCTTCGTAGTGTTTGCATTAAGGAACTGAAAAGCAAAGCCAGTGCATTTTGCAGAAGGGAAAAAGTGCTTTGGTGTAATTTCTCTGTGCTGTTGTGGAATCTGAATATTTTGAGGTGATCTGAATTTCTCTAGAGAACTACTTGTGTTTAAGGTTCTCTTAAAATAGCATTTTTTTTTTTGTTGGTTTTTTTCATACTCATTTTGAAGGGATAACAAGTAACAGCGTGGGTCCTCATGCAGCTGAGGTCCCTGAATGCAGGGGTTATATGAAAGCAAAACCCTTGAGGGGGGGGACCACAGAAAGCTGTGGGCTACTTGCCCGTTTGAATGCGTGCTTCTCATCTTGGACCAGGGTCTGAGTTTCTAATAAACTGCTGCAAACAGTGCAGCCTTTGAGCAATTTTTTGAGAGCTGCTGAATGCATTCCTATAACAGTTTGCTGTTTAGTTGCTGGTTTCACTGCTTTTACTGCTTTTTCTTTTATTTTTTTTTTCATGATGGAGGAGATTGTGTTGCCCATTGTGGGACTTACTGTACACCTGGGAGTTCCTTGACTGGTGACAGAAATTAGTTTACTAACCTGTTATTAATAACCATTTCTTTACTGCTTAAAATGGCCAATAGTAAAATTATAGCGTATACCATGGGACTGGTAATTCCTAAGAATTTTGTTTCATCTTCTCTTTGATCTTAGGGAGTTAACATACTGTGTCTTAATTTCTAAATGTGTACATTAGATACCAGGCTGTTTGTTAAAGCTCTTGTTCTCATGGAGCAACCAGCTGTTGATGCCAGACCCTGCTGCATTGCCTCTGCTTGGCCATGCACTTTTCCTCGGTGGTGCCCAGACCTGCTTTTGGCAACGTTGGTGCTGCTGCTTTTTCTCCTTTGAAAACAATGATCCCTTCCCTTGCTTTGTGAGGTGGTGGGAGAGCAGGGGCTGGCTGTGGGTTCTCTGTGTGGTTTTGGCAGAGGACCAGCCTTCTTTCTCAGCAGTAGATAGGTGGCTTTGATCTCCCAGCTCCTCTTGATGTCTTTAGGAAGCTGACAGCATTTCCTCGTAGCCATAACTGCTTTTATCACACAACTCTTTTTCAAATGGCCTGGCTGTTCACCAGCTGGCACCATCTCTCCTTGCAAGTGAACCTTCACTTCAGTTCTCATCACATCATCTTGCCTGCTCTGCCCCAGGATCCCCCATGTCGCCATGAATGGTACCACTGTGCTTTGACAGGGGTTATAATGGGAAAATAATTCTTCCTTGGTGCATCTGAGCAAGAAGATGTGATGCCTGCTGTCCTCCTGAAAGTTTACTGTTTAACTCTTGGCACTCCTGGTCTCTCCCTGGGTTGTCCACTGGCTTTTACTCTTGACTATGTTGAGGTCACTGCTTGCAGGCTTCAGGGAGAACCAAACCCCTAAGAAGGTTCAGGCATTTGTGTAACTCCACCTTTGCTTCCTGTCCCTCAAACTCACCCATGTGTATCTAGCTGGGTAGATTTTATTTCCTTGTGGGGATAGTTTCATGTATAATCTCAGGATGAGACTTTCAGCCTCCTGCTTAATTTTCTCCATGTTTAATTCTCTTTTCTAAAGTATCATCTCCCCTTGAAGGAAGTTCATGGTGAGATTAGAGAGAAGGATATGAGAAATCCTTGTGGGTTTGTCTCTTCAGAAGTCTATCAGATCTTCCTTCAGCCTACCTTTTTGTCTTGGGTATCTGGTGAGGTGAGGAGTTTCTTGTACCAACAACTAGACAGATGGATCAAAGAGGTTCAACTGCTGGGTAATGCTTGAAATGAGGAGGCAGGTGAAATTATGTTTCCAGGAATGCCTTTTAAGAAGGGATGTATGGATTTTGGTTTGTTCTCTTTTTGTTGTTTTTATTTAGATGCTTTTTCCTGTGAAAACCCACATTCATTTTGGTTGTCTAACCCCAGACATGCCATGCAAGGAAGGGCTTATCACAATTTTATGAAGTCTAAAGTAAAAAATAGTCCAAGCTGACTCTCTGGATTCCGTTATCTTTAATTTCAGTAAAAGCACTGATGTCATCCAAGACGCTCATCTGTTAAAGGTGTTGTTCATTAAAACAAGAAGAGTGAGTAGGATAACGATTGAGAAGGCCTTTGGAGCTCCACTGTCCTGCACAGGCTTATCTGTTGGAGACAGCTGTGCAATCACAGTTTTATTCCTGTCCTTTCTCACAGGTGCTGTGACATGAACTCTCTACATTCTCATTAAGGGGTAGTTATATGTTGTGTGTTTGGCAGTGCCCTGTTTTATTTGTGAAGTGCTTGGCTTTCCTGCTGCAGCAGGACATGGTGCTGGATGTGTTCAAGACCAGGTTGGATGGGGCCTTGCGCAACCTGATGTAGTGGGAGGCGTCCCTGCCCATGGCAGGGGCATTAGAACCAGATGATCATGAAGGTCCCTTCCAACCCAAACCATTCTGTGATTCTGTGTTGAAGGTGCTCAGGAGATCAGGGTCGTGCTGCAGCTCCCAGTTAAGACTGTTGAATTATTTTAGATGGAACCATCAGACATGCAGCTGGCTGGTCAGATCTGGATACTTAGCCTTGAAAAAAAGTTTACATTTTTCCAAACTCTGATGAACTAAATAAATATCTAAAGGGTGGGGAGTCAAGAGGATGGAGCCATGCTCTTTTCAGTGGTGCCTAGCAAACATGACAAGGAGCAACAAGCACAGAGTGGAACCCAGGAGGTTCCATCTAAACAGGAGGAAAAGCTTATTTGCTGTGAGGGTGCCAGAGCCTGGCCCAGGCTGCCCAGAGAGGCTGTGGAGTTTCCTTCTCTGGAGAGATTCCAAACCCTCCTGGACAATGTGATCCTGGGCACCCTGCTCAGGGTGACCCTGCTTTGTCAGGGGGTTGGATGTCCCTTCCAACATCTACCATGCAGGGATCCTGAGGCTGTGAGCAGGAAAACCCTACAAAATGTTGTTTTCTGTCTATTGCTGATGTAATTTGGTGGGTTTTCATATTATGCAAGTAAGGAGTTTTTTAAAAAAATGTATTAAATTTAAGATGGAGAAAGTAGGATAAGTGGTCTGCCCTTCAAGTTTGGCTTTTCTTATTGTCACAAAAAAATTTGTATGTAGATCTTTCATAGCCTTCTAATAAATGCTAATAAAATCTTTTCAGGGAAAGTATTAGGATCAAAAAGCTGTTTTTAAAAATCCAGGATCACTGCGCCCTTATTACGTCTTCAGGTCTCAGTAGTAATAAGCAAAAAGTTTCCTTGCAATGAATGAGTGACATTTAAAGCTCCATCTGTTGCCTACAGTACGGTGCCGTACGATGTGTTTCAGTGGGGTGATGGGATGATTAATTTTGGTTCCCATTCATGCTGCATGAAAATATTCTCCTAGCGGGGAATGACTCCAGCCCTTGCTGAACTGCAGCATGTGTGGCGCTTGTAGGAAACCTCAGCCTGCTGTTTACTCACGCGCTGAGGAAAGGATCCAGGCTCCCTTTGCCTTCACCCACGCAGCTCCGTAGTGAGCTACGCAAAACCTCTGGCGACTGCCGTGTGCTCACCTGCCTGCTTCTGAGGGATGGCTCCATGTCCAATGCTGCTGCTGCTTGCTTTTCTGTACACACCTGCTGTGACCAGAGGACTGGCCTGTTGAGGTGAGGACCACCTTCTGATCTCAGGGTGCAGTAGTGGCCTGTCGTCTTCATCATGCTGCCCTTCAGACTGGCTGCACTGTGATGCTTAAGCTCGTTGTCTAGTTCTAGCCCAAAATACCCCCCACCCGGGATCCTCATCCTTGCTTTTGGGAGAGTAGAGGTAAGACTTAAGCAAAGTGGCAATAATCATAGAATGTTTTGGGTTTGAAAGGAACCATTATATACTATAAAGTATTTCTACCTGCTGCCTCACAGCACCCCCGCCATCCCAGCTCTGCACATGGTCCTTTACTTTGCCCTGGTGTGGTAGAGATCCACAGAGGAAATGTCAAGACCATGCCTTCATTCCCCCCCCCCCAGTATGATGCTCGTGATGTGCTGCAGAGGTTGTTGGTTTCCTGGTGGCTGCTGCTGCACCAAAACCTCCTGCTCCCACCACCTTCACGGGGTCCTGGGCAAGTTTTGTGGCTCCTCTACTACAGCCCAGTGAAGTCTTGGCTAGAGAATAGGCTGAATATAGATGGTAATGTTTTGGGTTTTTTTACCCCATGCCTATTAATTTCTGCCTTTTCTTTTGGCATCTAGTATGCTGTATGTTAAAACCAACCGAATTTCAGGCGCTCTAAGGGTGCTGTGCCATGTATTCGTCCGCTTCGTTCCACTTTTTACGCACAAAACCCACTTCCTTTATCCAAGCACTGCAGGCAGATACTGCAGTAGCTTGTTTCTATTAATAGCTCTGATCTCACCGTCTCTCGGTGTTTCGGCGAGTTTTGACATTTTCGGAAGTGGAAGCCCCGCTGGAAAAAAGAGCTTCTCAGCTGCCCAACCACCCACCCTTGCCCACTGCTGCTGGCGCCGCATGGGCAGAGCAGGCAGTTCCTGCTGGGGAGGGGACTTAATTCATAATAATCTAATGACACTCAAACGACACAAGTCTTCTTTCCAGCAAAAACCACTGCGAGCACTCCCGTGGTTGTGCTTGAAGTGAGCCGTTGCTCCTCGCTGATTTTTCCTTTGCTGATTTCAAGCAAAGCCGAGGTGGTGGTGGGTTGTAGGAACAGCATTTTCACAGAGTTTTCGCCTGCCTGCGCCCGTGCTTCTGACACGCCAAAGTCATTTCTGCTGGCGATAACCCTGGCTTTGCAAAATACAGGGAAATTATTTTAAAAGCCAAAGCTGTTGCTAGACAGCAAGGGCAGACCCTGGAAAAGTCAGTGGAGTAAACACGTTATTTTTTTATTTTTATTTTTTTGCTTCTGCCCAGTGATGAAAGTAGATGAAAATAACACTTAGAGGGGGGAGGTGTGTGCACATCTTTGCTTGTTACCGACTCATGCAGTGCTGGGATGGTGGCAGGGTGGGATGGGATGGTCTCTGATGGCAGCAGCAGACAGCTTGAGGATGCTGAGCACAAGCTCTTGAGTTTGTGTTTAGTTTTGGGGTTTTTTTTTTTGGTGCATGCTGAAAGGCTGACGTGCTGCTATTGGCAGAATCTGTCTGGAGGGCAATGCTTGCACGCCGGTAATTAGAAAGCGAACTCATTAGTTAGAAAAAAATCCCGAGTTCAGAGAGGATGGGGTCGGAGAAGCTGAGTCAATGGTTTCTGGAAAGCCCTGGCTGGAGAGGTTCGTCCTCAGCTGTCCAGAGGAGGGTCCCCTCCCTGGTGTGCAGAGATTTGGAAAGGCACCAGGGACTACAGAGTTACTGTAGGAGCTGAAATGCTCTTTTATCGGTGGCTTATACACTTGGTCTCCTGAGCTCGCTCTGCCACAGACACGTGTGGTGGTATGTCTGCACTTTATAGATTTGTGGGGCGGGGGGAAGGTGTGGGGTGGTACTGCTTTTCTACCTTCAGCACTGGTCAGACTCTTGTCCCCAGGATTTTGCAGCAGACTTGGGGGATGTTGATGTGATTTCTCCCTTCAAGCCGAAGGGAATTGCAGAGTAAAGAAAAGCATGGGAAGGAGTAGGAAATGCAGCGGGACTTGCTCTACGCTGGAGGGATGGAAGTGTTGGGGAAAATGTTTCAGGCACTTTGTTTGAAGGTGATGTTATATTTAATGTCAGAGGTAGTTTTCTGTGCTGCTTAAATTTAAAAACCAAACAAAACAAAACCAAAATAAATTAGATTTTTTCTGGCAACAGCATTTTTTTAAATAGTTTGAGAAGTATTTTTAAAATTCAGCTTAAGTAAAGGTTATGCTGAAACAGGATTTGAGTTTAAATCTTTGCTTCAAATATCCCATCTCCATCTTGTACCAAATTTTTGGTTTAACATGTTAAAGATTTATTTTTTTAAATTTATTTAACATTTGAAATTTTGTTTTATACAATTTAGTGTGTTTTCAGAGCAGAATCCTTCTATATTTTCATTCTTTAAGGACTTGCCTGAAAATGCTGTGTCAGTGAAGGGGAAGAAAATACAGTTTTTGCAGCTGGTTTTATTTAAATAATGTAATATCTAGGTTATGTCACCTTCCCCTAATCCTTTTCAGAACATTCAGTACTTGTCAAGAAGTTAGTTCCCATTGTGGAGCATGGGAGAAACTCAACATACACCTGATCCAATAATGTGTTTTACCTGCAGCCTTTACATGAAATTATGACACATTTTTCACAAGAAAAGCACCCTTGCTTTCAGGTTTGAAACTATCACTTTATTTTACAACGTGTTTAAGAACTTAAGTGTATTTAAGATGACTTCCTCTCATTGGTGTTATGGGTGAGCTGCGAGATGTCAAATTTACAATCTCAAGTCACGAGGCCACTCTGTGCCAGCAATCAATAGGGACTAGAATGCTTTAGGTCTTAATTAACGTAGAGCGTGCAGACAGGCTTTGATGCATAGCCATGTTTTATTTATTTTGGGAGGGAAAACCAGCAGAGTGATTCTAACTTGGTATAAAAATAACAGTAACTTGACTGTGGAAAAAATAAAATAAGCTACATGCCTAGGGTTAAAAAAAAAAAATAAATTCCTTCTCTTTTTCTCTTCTGTTCCTACAGGGAAGGGAAAGGCAGGAGAACATGAGATAGTTTATTATTCATAGTCGCGATCTTGTCTTCTAATTCATGGGTTTGGCATTTCTCATTAGAACTTTGAATATAGTCTTTGTGCTTTTGCTAACGTCATGAATCTGATTGTATTAATATGTTCTCAAGGCAGAGCTTATAAAAGCAATTTTCTAGTCTACCATAAAATATTCATAAGAATACAGGCTTTTTTTTGTTTTGTTTTGTTGATGTGTTCATTAAGCAGAAAAGGTTTTATTGTTTTCAGGAGGACTCTGTAGGTCAGAAGCACTCGCTGCTTCTGTGGGGAACTCATGGCATTTCAAATAGGACTTTTTTTTTGTTGAGACTGAAATAGTAAGAGTCGGGGATGACGCAGTCTTTGCCGAGACTCTGAATGGGGATTGTGGTCGTAATCTCTGCAGCTGGCGCCCCACACTCGGGTGTTCTGGGGGGATGAGTCCCTTTGAATGGGAAACGGGAGGTTACCCAGCATGGCACAAGTTAAAGCTGTTACAGAATCATAGATTGGTTTGTGTTGGAAGGGATCTTAAAGGTCATCTAGTTCCAACCCCCCTGCCATGGGCAGGGAAACCTCCTTGCTCAAAGCCCCCTCCAACTTCACCTTGAACACATCCAGGGATGGAGCACCCACAGCTTCTCTGGGCATCCTGTGCCAGTGTCTCACCACCCTCATGGTGAAGAACTTCTTCCTGAAGAATTTCTAATTGAATCTCCCCTCTTCCAGCTTGAAGCCGTTACCCCTCATCGTATCACTAGAAACCCTTGTAAAATGACCCTCCCCAGCTTTCTGGTAGGCCCCCTTCAGATACAGATCAGGGAGTAAAGACGGGAGTCACTTATCACAAGACATGATCACAGATTGTGGTGATCACAAGTAGTATTGTATTCTGAAATTGGAGATTTTTTTAACATGCTGATAGCATTTCTTTCCTGCTTTTAGGAAGCACCGTGTTTGGGTCATAAAGGTGTGTGTAGGGAACCGCATGCGAATTGAAGGGAAAATTGCATTTAGCCTAAATAGTGCTGATAAATTCAGTGAGCTCTGTTGAGGATAAATAGATTTATGTGGAGGCTGGTTAAGCAGGAGCGAGTCACTGCTACCTCTGTCTTAGTACCACCAACCTTTAGTCCATATGTATAAAAGATGGGACATGTTATTGCCAGGTGCTGAGAAATCTTTGGCTGGACATAAAAATAGTCAATGCATTTAAAAGGCTTGTGCTTCACAGAGCCTACTACTCTTGTTTCATTTACTGGCTCATTGGGTTTGATCCTCTAGGATTAACTGTTTCAAGCTTTCCTGGAGTTTTGAGGGCATTAAATTACAGAATCATAAACTGTTTTGGGTTAGAAGGGACCTTAAAGATCATTTAGTTCCAACCCCACTGCCATGGGCAGGACACCTCCCATCCAACCTGGCCTTCAACATATCTAGTGATGGAGCATCCACAACTTCCCTGGGCAACCTGTGCCAGTGTCTCACCACCCTCACAGTTTAAGGACTTCTTCCTCATTTCTAATCTAAGTCTCCCCTCTTCCAGACTGAAGCTATTACCCCTCTTCCTGTCACTACAAGACCTTAAAAAGTCTTGTTGTAAAAAGGGTTTTTTGTAGGTCCCCTTCAGACACTGGAATATACTCTAGATTATTTTGGGGGAGTTTTGGAGGTCTGGGACATTTGTTCATATGTTTGGGACGGGGTAGTGCACCAAGAGAGCTCCAGCAATGTTGTGCTTGTGTCTGTATCCAACCTGAGCATCATTTCCACATTTCCCATGGGCTGGTGATGGTCAAGCTTGCCTATATCCTTACATAGGGCAGTCTCTGTGGTTTGATTTGGTGGGGTAAGACTGAGCCAACGTGTAGTCTCTCACCTTCTTTTAAAGGAGGATCTGATTTGTGCTGGGATTCTTGCTGACATGGAAACTTGACTCTTACTTTGCCAGAACATGTCCTGTTTCCCACAGTCCTTGTAACAGCCAGTGATTTCAGATTGCACTATGGTGCTGGAGCAGGTACTGTACAGATACAGGGGCTGTTGCAGGGTTCTTGAGATTGAGAAGTACTGGAGGAATCCAAAATGTTGTTCTGTCACTGAAACCCTGGCAAAGCTGGATTTAATTTCAAGCATCATATCTAAAATGAGCGAAGTTTCTGAAGCGATAGCCCGTGAAACGAGATGGCCTCTGCAGGCTGATTTCAAGCTGTCAGTTCCCACTCGCGTGTGGGGAAAACGGATGAAGAGGTTGGGTTTTTTTTTTTTCTGTGAGCAGCTGCAGCCGTTGCCATGGGGATGCTCTGTGGGCAGGAATGGGAAGGGGCTGACCGCAGTACACACCGTGTGGGAAGGCATTGGCTATTCTCAAGGAGGGCTCAGGAGCCTGGTGTTTAGGTGGGTTGGAATAGGCAAGAGTGTGGCGTTCTCCCTGGCTGTGGCTCAGCGACCTGCAGCGAGGAATCGCAGCTCTGGTCATGCGGGGGAGAGGGGAAAAGGCCACAGGAAGGAAAACAATGGGGAAGTGAATGGAAGAGTTCGTGGGTTGAAAAATAGCAACACTTCCAGTAATGTGACCTTTTTCAAAAAATGTTTCCAACAACAACAAAAGAAAAAGTCTTCTTCCAGGCACAAGCTGAGTGTAGGGAGGGGAAATCAGGCTGATCTTGCATGCATCCTGCACTCCTGCAGCCCCACTGCCTGCTTTGGGGGTGGTCCTGGGTGACAGAGAAAGTAATGGGGAGCTGGAGGTGGCCCTTGCACTTCCTGAACTTACCTATGAGGATGTTATGGGAGACAGCGCCAAAAAATTGGGCACCTGCTTCCCATCGCTGCCAGCTCTGCAGCATCACCCTGCTTCCTGTGAGAACCATTTGCATCTTTCTGGTGGCTGCAGTAAGTCCAGTCTGTCACCAAGGCACATAACAGTTTTTTCCTAGATGCTTCATTACCCATTTGCTTTTGGCTAATCTCCTTTCCAAAGCTGGTTATAAAGGATACAGCACTTAGTGGGTTTCTGCATAAGTTTCTTAAAGCGGTGCCCTCGTCTTTCTGATCATCAGTTGATCTGTTGTAAGTCAAGACTGATCCTTTCCATGGAATCTTAGATGAACCTTTATCCTTCCTATTTCAACTGATGCCTCTCTTACAAGGAGAGGCTGGGAGACCGGGGACTGCTTAGCCTGGAGAAGAGAAGACTGAGAGGGGATCTTATTAATGTTTACAAATATCTGAAGGGTGGGTGTCAAGTAGAAGGGTCCATGCTCTTTTATCTGGTGCCCTGTGATAGGACAAGAGGTAATGGTCACAAATGGGAACACAGGAAGTTCCACCTCACCCTGAGGAAAAACTTCTTTACTGTGAGGGTGATGGAGCCCTGGAAGAGGCTACCAAGAGAGGTTGTGGAGTTTCCCTCTCTAGAGACTTTCAAACACTACCTTGATCTATTCCTGTGTGGCCTACCCTAGGTGATCCTGTTCTGGCAGGGGTTGCTGGACTCGATGGCCTCCAGAGGTTCCTTCCAACCTCTACCATTCTATGATTCCAAAAGTGGAATGCAGGTTTGTGTTTTGAGTACACAGATGTAGAATGATATCAAGAAGGATCATGTGTGATGTGTTCAAGTCTTTGCTTTTAGAAAACATTTATTTGTATCAGGTGGTGGCTGGAGGGAAAACTCCTTGAACTCTCAATTCCTGTGGTGCTTTTTTACTATTTGAAAAATGATGCTGCTCTTGATTCAACCTCTGGTTCCTCAAGGTCTTTGCTGGAGACCATATGAGTCAAGATCGCTGCATTAATGCACAATACACTCACCCCTCCTTCTGTGCTTTCACGTTGTAGTTGATGTGACCACAGCACTGCCCTTGCAAGTTGCACCGACTTCAGTCCCGATGGATCTGCGCCTGGACCACCAGTTTTCCATGCCTGTGACGGAGCCAACGCTGCGGGAACAGCAACTGCAGCAGGAGCTCCTGGCACTCAAGCAGAAGCAGCAGATCCAGAGGCAGATCCTCATTGCAGAGTTCCAGCGGCAGCATGAGCAGCTCTCCCGGCAGCACGAGGCCCAGCTGCACGAGCATATCAAAGTAAGCACACACAGACACACA
>VWZY01006898.1:401656-421439 GCA_013399075.1 Chloroceryle aenea
TCAGCATTTGTGATGCAGAAACCTTAGTCAAAAGTGAAGCCACAGTTCTTACTGCAGCCAGTGGTCATGGTGTGGCTTTCATCTTG
Source organism: Chloroceryle aenea (assembly GCA_013399075.1). Taxonomy (NCBI): domain Eukaryota; kingdom Metazoa; phylum Chordata; class Aves; order Coraciiformes; family Cerylidae; genus Chloroceryle; species Chloroceryle aenea. The sequence goes on from VWZY01006898.1 coordinate 401,743, forward strand.
TGAATCCCTGTATTAGTGTCCATGGAGTCTGCTGGTCACAGCCAGCCTTGTCCTCCTGAGATTTACTCAGTCTCTTTGCTTAGCAGTTCATAACTTCCCAGGAGAATATGGAGATTTTCTGACCCATCAGTGGTGGGAGATAAAGACTGTGTTACCTTCTGAGCTTGGCTGCTCCACATTCCTTTGGTGAATCTGGAGAGACATTCACCCAGTGCATTTTCTTCTTAATTAATCTCCTGAAGTTGAACTTAAATTAGGCTGTCTTTTGGGTGTTCTGAAGGCTAAATATGTGCCATGAATGGCAGAGTTCACTGACTGGCAAACAGATACAGGATCTTTTTTTTTGGTAACACATGCTATCATGTGATGTCAAACAGCTTCTGAAGTGGTCAGATTTTTATTTTTTTTATAGCATGAGTTTGTCTCCCAGTAAAATGTGTGAGGAGCACAGTGTGGTGTTGTTTGTTTGTTTGTTTGTTTTAAAGCTACAAGCATTATGATCTCTATTAGATTTGGAATTTTGAAGTAAACAGCAGAAGATGTTTGCAGTTCACACATCTGAATTTTCAAATCCAATTTTATCTTATTTTGGAACTAGATAAAATAGATTGGAAGTAGCTAGGGAAAATCAGAACAGGGGTAGAGAAATATCCAAGTGGATCCTTTCCTGATCAGTAGCTCCCTGAACACAAACTGTGCCCAGATGGCCAAGAAGGCCACCAGCATCCTGTCTTGTATCAGCACTAGTGTGGCCAGCAGGACTGGGGCCCGAATCATCCCTTTGTAGTCTGCACTGGGGAAGCTGCACCTTGAATCCTGGGTTCAGTTTTGGGCCCCTAGCTCCAAGAAGGACATTGCAGGGATGGACTGTATCCAGAGAGGTGCAACAAAGCTGGTGAGGGGTCTAGAGCACAAGTCTTGTGCAGAGCAGCCAAGGGACCTGAGGTTCAGCCTGGAGAAAAGGAGGCTCAAGAGAGAGCTTCTTGCTCTCCTCAGCCTCCAGTGAGGAGGTTGGAGCCAGGTAGGGTCTGTCTCTTCTCCCAAAGAATAAGTGACAGGACAAGAGGAAATAGACTCAAGTTGTGCCAGTAGAGGTTTAGGTTGGATACTATGAGAAAATTCTTCCCCAAAAGCTTTGTCAGGGCCTGTCTGAGGCTGCCCAGGGCAGTGGTGGAGTCCCCATCCCTGGAGGGATTTAAAAGCCATATAGATAAGGTACAGTGGGACATATTTTAGTTGTGGCCTTGGCAGTATTAGGTGAGTGGTTAGACTTGATGATCTTGAAGGTCTTTTCCAACCAAAATGATTCTGTGATGCCTGGAATATTGACCTGTTTTCTATGCCACTGCTGGTAAGTTGTCGTGTGTAATTCACATTGCTGTGTGTGGTCTCTTAACACCATTGAGTTGTTGCATGGGGTGGGGAGGGTGGATNTAAGGTACAGTGGGACATATTTTAGTTGTGGCCTTGGCAGTATTAGGTGAGTGGTTAGACTTGATGATCTTGAAGGTCTTTTCCAACCAAAATGATTCTGTGATGCCTGGAATATTGACCTGTTTTCTATGCCACTGCTGGTAAGTTGTCGTGTGTAATTCACATTGCTGTGTGTGGTCTCTTAACACCATTGAGTTGTTGCATGGGATGGTGAGGTTGTATCTAAAATATAAATTATGTTGTGAATAACTTCATTCACAGACACACAATATGAACAGTGTTGTTGGATTAATGTCTGTGTTTAAGTTTTCAGTTTAACCGGTGGCCAAGCATAAAAATTATAAATATTTGTTTATGGTGATGGCATCATACCTTTAAGTATGATCCTTCTGCTGCACTCACATGAGATTCCAATGATGGTGGACATTCACTTTTAGCATGCAGCCATTTCCCAGGCACCACAGGTGCTGGGACTGTCACTGCCTCATGTCAGGTGATGAGCCACATTTTGGAGTCTGCTTCACCCCAGTGTCCACCCTCCAAAATTGCATGGGAGTGGTGGCTGATGTGTGTCAGCAGCCACACTGCCATCAGTGCTATGGACTCCATCCTCGCTGGTTTTCTCCCCTTGGTTTTTGGAGAAACTTATCAAGAACTCTTGAGTAAGGGTCTCCCATCCCTGCTAGCTTTGTGATTCGATTGCTCTTCCTTCATGCAGGTGGTGAGTGGACACAGCCACACTCCTCCTCCTCTTTAGTCATATTTCCTTCTTTGAGATGATCAAAATCGAGTGGCGACTCCTCTGACTGCTGCTGTTACGGGATCTCTTTGTCCTGTATCTCCACTCCTGATACTGATTTCAGCATAACATTCCCATTCTAGCTCGTCATAGAAACATTATGGTTGGAAAGGACCTCTAGGATCATCAAGTCCAACCTTCATCCTAACATCTCTCTATCCGTTAGACCATAGCCTCAAGTGCTGTCTGCTCAGCTTTTAAACACTTGAAGGGATGGTGACTCCACCACCTCCCTGGGCAGCCTGTTCCAGTGCCTAACCACTCTCTCAGTGAAGAATTTCTTCTTAATATTAAATCTAAACCTCCCCTGATGCAACTTGAGGTCATTTTCTCTCGTTTTATCATTGGTAATTTGGGAGAAGAGACCAACACCAGCCTCGCTACAACCTCCTTTTAGGTAGCTGTAGAGAGCAATAAGGTCTCCACTCAGTCTCCTCTTCTTAGACTAAACAGCCCCAGTTCTCTCAGCCTCTCCTCATCAGGCATGTTTTCAGACCCCTCGACAGGTTCACTGCCCTTCTCTGGACCTACTCCAGCACCTCACTGTCCTTGCACTGTGGTGCCCAAAACTGGACGCAGTACTCAAGGTGTGGTCTCATGAGTGCTGAGTACGGGGGGATGATCACCTCCCTACTCCTGCTGGCCACACCGTTTCTGATACAGGCCAGGATGCCATTGGCCTTCTTGGCCACCTGGGCACACTGCTGGCTCATGTTCAGCTGGTTATCAACCAGTGCTCCCAGGACCCTTTCTGACAGCCACTCCTCCCTAAGCCTGTAGTGTTGCCTGGGGTTTTTGTGACTGAAATGCATGACCTAATCGTCCACTGCCTGCACCCCAAAACAGTTCACCGTGGATGTAACTGCTCCTTGGAGGAGTAAGGTCTGATCCCTTTATGGCATGATAGTCTCATTTAACATCAGATATCAGATTAGATCTAAAGAAGAATTCTTCTACAGAGGTTGGTGAGACACTGGCCCAGGTTGCCCAGAGAGGTGGGAGATGCCCCATTCCTGGAACCATTCCAAGTGAGGTTGGATGGGGCTCTGAGCAACCTGCTCTAGTTGCAGATGTCCCTGCTCCCTGCAGAAGGGTTGGACTAGATGAGGTTTAAAGGTCACTTCCAACCCAAATCATTCTACTGTTCTTACATGATTCTGTGATCTGGGGATCCTTCCTTTACAAAACAATTTGTATAGTTCTTTGATTTATAGAGATTCCTTATTGCTGTCTGTGGTGGGATGAATGGTCCCTACTTCTAGTGCAATGTGTACGGATTTGTCCTCCCCTTCAGTAATAACCATGGGAAGCACAGCAGAGGCAAGTGCATAGGAGTTTTCCTCACCTTTGGAGGGGAAAATGGGAGAAGGAATTGAACATGTTGGATGCTACAGATGGAGCTCAGTGCTTTCTAGAAAGGCTCTCAGATACTCTGCTTCTGGACAAAGTGTGAAAACCAGACTTGAGTAGCAGCCAGGGAGCACAAGGCAAATGAAAATGGCATTCCCAGCACTAGACCTTTGCAGATATTCAGGGCTTAGAGGGACGAAGCTGCTGTGCAAGCTTTTAGTAGAGGTGACCAGTAATGGCATGGGAAGGAAACAAAGGTTTGTATCCATATGTAAGCTGCCAAACTAATAACATGGGATCTTTTCACCTTGAGCTGGCAATCAGGGAATGTAACCATCGTGCCTTTTCCTGGAGACCTTTGAGCCTCACAAACTTGAACTGCAGACATTCTCAGTAGGATATGTCTAACTGAGATCAGTCTCTTGCCCAGGAAGCTGTCGGCTGGGAAAGATCATTTCCCTGCGTAGCAAAGAGATGCTGGCCACAGGAGCTTCTGGCACGGGACTGCCTGCTGTCAGCTTGCCTGATAGCTGGGAGGACACACACCAAGTATACCTTCAGCTGCTGATGGATCTGAGAAAAGATGTGATAGACATTCATTCTCCTGAGCTGTGTGTTCAGATTTTTGTGTCTTGGCTACTGCTGAAAACCACAACTTTCCTCCCCACCCCTCCTATCTCCCAGTATAATTGATTAATTCTGACTAGCCTCCAGTGCTTGAGGAGATATCTGAAACATGCTGTGACAGAGCCAAGAGATGGAATCCTGAAACTGGAGCCACAGACCGAGACTTCAGTAAACAGGATGGGGAGAACATGAAGCAGAGAGTTTGGCCAAAGAAATGGCCAGCACTGAGACACTTCTAAAATAACCCAATGCAACAGTCTTGCAGAAATCTGTTGACATCTCTGCTTTGCTTCCACCTGTAGCATGTTAAGTTGGTGCTAATGATTTTTCAGAGGGTGATTTGATGTTTATGTATCTCGGCATGTTCTTTCTTTGTCATTACCTACAATTTTTCTTTATCTTCACATAATCTGAGCTCCAGATCCTTGGTTTAACCCCCAAAACTAGAATTTTGCCAAAGAGGGTGGCAAATTATTTGCTTTAAAAACACTGTTAGTACCAAACCCCCAGCCTGGCTGCCTGCTAAGTGAGAGGACAATTACATGAAGTTTCTGAAAGTGTGTTTCTGGATCATGTCTCAACTTTGCCTTTCAGAGTACAAGTTCAGGGGGTGCTGAGATCATCTGCTTTGGGGTGGTTTTTCTGGGGTGTTTTTTTGGTCTCGTTTAGCATTAAGTTATCACTTTTGAAAATAGTATTTAACTTAAGCATCCTTACAACTTCTTTGAAGCTATGGCCTCCATCAGAAGGGCAACAAGTGAAGTAGTTGTACAAAGGCTTTGAGCATGCCTGGAAGAAGTTCTCAGACTGTGATCATCCAACAGGCTGGACTGTGCCAACATGACCTTGGCTTCAGGTGGAAACCACATGTATGTGTGAGGAGTGCTGACCCACAGGTGGAGGATCAGGCTGATCCATCTCTGTTTCTTTCTACCCTAGCTGCTAGGAGGATACAGGAATTGCCTGCAAAATCCAATGAGCAGCTGAAGTGTTTAAGAGTGCTGGAGCACCTTCAGTAAATGATCTCAGGCATAGATCAAGATGGGAGTTTGGAGTTGGACACAACACTAAGCAAATTTGGATCCCAGGAAACATTTATCATCAAGAAGTATGACAACTGTTGTTCACCCAGACTTAGATGTGTGATTATCTGCATGAGTAAGGGTGAGGTGTCTGGGTACAGAGTTTTATACTGACTTCCACTAATTGCAGTAAGCTATTCAAAATATCTATTATAAAAACCTAGGAGCCATAGTCTAAGCTTCAAAACCTCTCCTGCTTTGCAAATTTTAATCAGTGTTACAGCAGTGCGTGAAGTAAACGACAGAAGCACCTTTAAAGGTTGCTTGGGAAGGAAACTGTAGAGGAGTGTGAGCAGAGAGCAGTGCCTGGCTTCTGGGGAGAAGAATAAGGTAGTGTCTGTAAGGTACCAGGATGCAGGAGGGACATGCATTTTCCCCTCTCATTTAGCAAATTGAGGAGTGGTTATGGAAATCTTAATGCAACAGGTCTCTGTTGGACATGTCCTCGTTCTCCGTGGTCAAGGGGATCTTTGCTGGCAGCACCGTGCGCTTCCTGGGGGGGCACTGGCTGGCTTCTGGGCTGAGGCTGCTGGAAGGCTTTGGAGCGCTACCTTTCCACTTTGATTGTAAGGACTGAAGGAAACTGGTTTAGCTCCTCTTTACTTCAAAAGAGGCTTCTTTATGCAGTGGAAGTTGGCAGTCTGCTACCTGATAAGGTGTCAGTCCTCATTCTAGGTAGATACACTGAAGAGCTGAAGTGAGGAATGTGATGGCAAAACCCACCGCACCGCTACGTCCTCACAGCCAGCTGGCAGTTGATAAATACCTGGAAATGCTCTGCCTTCTCCGTGTTGCATTTATTAATATTAGTGCGTGCTAAAGGAGCACCAGCAACACTAACTACAGGTACAGTCGAACATTTGTGCAGTTTTCATAAATAGTGGAAGCAGTGACATTAAACAGATGCAGGAATCCCCATAGTTATAAATATTTACAAATATGTATTTTGGCAAGAGCACCAAATTCAGACGTTCCATAGATGCGCTTCCTGACGCAGTGCGTATGTTTGTCACACGAAAGGCTCCTCAGTAGTTGAATTAGTCTGAATGCACGGGATTTCCCTTCGTGTATCACTTTGTGCTTCTCAAATATTTAAATTTCATTAGTTGGGGAAAAACACATCACTCCAGCTACTCACGGGTGGTGAGGAGTTGTCAATTCATTTGCCAGGAAGAGACATCTAATGTATTATGTGCTGCATGAGCATCATCTCAGTAATTAATAATCCTTATCAGAGGCACCTCAGCATCTCTTGGTACTCTGTGAATTGCAGTTTGGGAGATATTTATGAATTCCTAACTTGGGCACTTTCCAAAAGACCCAAGAGTGGGAGGTTGTGTCCCTCTCAAAATGCAGCTCTGGAACATTCTGCCTTTAGGGATCAGGGTGTGGTTTTTTCCAGCAAGCAAGTCCAGGGAAGGTTAAATGCCAGACCAAGCCCATAACATGTGGGTATTATCTTGGCAGAAGTAGTTTAGTGAATGGTGTGGAATAGGGGTAGGACCTTGCTGCAGTTGACCACACATGAGTCTGAATGCTTGTGACCTCTTAAAATGTTCCTCAGTTGCATTAACTGAAGCAGAAGGTCGTGTTTCTCTGAAGTTTTGGTGTATTTTGTGCACAGGAAAGCTTTTTGTATCACAGAATGGTAGGGGTTGGAAGGCACCTCTGGAGATCACCCTGGCCAACTACCTTGCTAAAGCAGGGTCACCCAGAGCAGGGTGCTCAGGATCTCATTGTCCAGGCAGGTTTAGAATCTCTCCAGAGAAGGAGACTCCACAACCTCTCTGGGCAGCCTGGGCCAGGCTCTGGTACCCTCACAGCAAAGAAGCTTTTTCTCCTGTTTAGATGGAACCTCCTGGGTTCTGTTTTGTGCCAGTTGCCCTTTGTCCAGTCGCTGGGCACCACTGACAAGAGTCTGGCCCCATTATCTTGCCCCCTCCCATTAGGTATTGATCAGCATTGAGAAGATCCTATCTCATGAGATCTGTGTTAACAGGGTTCCTACTCCTGTTAGTCGGTGGTATGTTCTCTTGCTGTTTATGGGTCTTTCTTTAAAAAACATCAGCAGAAATAACCTTGTTTAAAAAAGGTAACTAAGTTGTAAACCCTCCAAATAGAAGACTGGGGCACAGTCTGAAATCAAGCAAGCTTTAAAGCTTATGATTTTAACTTGAAGAGCCTTTTTGCACAGAAAACTGATTTAATATGATGGTTGTATTCCCTGAGGCTCTGATAAAGCAAGTCAGGTATCAGTAGCAGCAATTCCAAGCAATGCAAGCCATGCCTTGGGTTGGCACCTCAGATCCTTTGCTGAGGTTCTCAGAGCAGCTGTGAAACCTGGATGCAGTGTGTCAGGATCACCGGAGCCTTCCACCTGCCAAAATACACCGGTGTGGTTTGTTTTCAGCCCTAAGTGTGGAAAAATCTTTAGGCCATAAGAACATGTTGTAGTTCAGACAGAGCATCCAAATGGGTTTTCTTTAGTAATTTTCTGAGGCTACAGCAGACACCAACAATGTGATTTCTTTTTTCTTTTCGTGGGTACAGTTGGAGAGGTTGCTTCATTTATGTGGAATTTTTTTCTTTGTTTTTGTTGGTGGGGTTTTTTTTCAACTTTGAAAAGACTTGGAAACTTTATTAAGTATAGACTTTGTGGAAACTGGGGTCAAAATCAGCAGAAACAATACATCCTTAATGAAACTTCTCCAAGCCATCCAGCTACAAATTGGTCTTTTAATTTACATTTCACTACAGATGTCAATGAAAGCACAGTTCCTTCTAAAGCACCCTAATGTATGTAAACCATCGCAGGAAGCATAGCGTGCGATGCTTAGGAGACTGCAGATGGAGAGAAAAGGCTCCTGATTTCATAAAAATAACAAAACCTGTTTTAACATATTGTGCATTAAATATTGTTCATTTGCATACTTTTCTATGGCTAGGTTATAAAAGCCCACCATGTGGTGGACTTGTTGGAAGGCTGAAGAGCTACTCTTTCTCCAAATGGAGATGTGTTAGCGGAAGCAGCAGCTTAATTATAAAACAAAAATAACTAGTATTCTCTTAGGGTTTTTTTTGTGATTTTTTTTTCTTTCTTTTTTTTTCAGAATCTGGGATCTTTTTTGATGTTGATTTTGGTAAAGTTCAATAGAATTAGGAAGGGAAACATAGGTGCAATCACTGCAAATTCAGTCACCGCAAATTCTGCTAACTGGTCTTCGGTGTTTTACAACAGTCTGCCTGCTTGGAACTGGCAGCAGCAGGGATGACTCCATCAAGAGTTTCCAGCAGATAGCCAGGCAGATTGTAAAGCACCTCTTAATGTTATTTTTTTTGCATCTTTATATAGAATGGTGTAATTTTATGTGTGTTGTCTATAGCATATCCACAGATGAAGCGTTGGGTAGTACAAATGTACAGGACCACAAATTAAAATAAGAAATGGCTGTCAAAAGTGTAAATAGAAAAAAAAAAAGGAAAAGAAGGAAAAATCAGTGTATGTGGCGTTGGGAGCCTTGAGTAGGCACATGCTGTCAGGGTTTGGAGAAGTGTTGAGTGAGGCATGTTCACAGAGGGACCAGGTTCCTTGTCTTCATAGCTATGCCTTGCCCTGATCCCTTTCCAAATACAGGATTTTGTGAATCTGTAGCAGTGGGTGGTATCTGAGCACAGGCACTCATTAAGTCCAGCCTCGGAGAAGTCTCATCTATTGCCAGAGCAGTTAAGGTTTCCAGCTCAAAATCAGTCTGCTAGTTTATAAGCTGCCAATGTCAAGACAGTAGGGTGGGCGAAAGGTGATGGGGGCAGTGGGGAGCCAGCCTGCTCCCAGCTTCAGGGTAGTTCACAAGAGGAATGCAAACAGCCCCAGGAGTTGGCTTTAGCTTGTATCTTGCTGGAGAGGATGCAAATGAAATTGGGAGGTGGTAGATCTTAATTTGAGTTGTTTGGGGTTTTATTAAGTAAAAAACAATTTTACGTGGAAGTTGGGAGAAGTTGCCCTGTGCGAGGGTTAAGTGCCTTTTGCAAGCCCTGTGGAGATCCATTCACACCCAGCCAAGCTGCAAGCTCCTAAGGCTTGTCATTGTCTTCTGCTTTTCCACAACTGAGATTGCTTCTGGCCAGCTGTCCAGAGCAAAACACTGACAGGTACCATCCCAGGGCCCAGTGTATCAAACCCCCACCTCCTATCCTTGGGAGAATCATCCCTTCAGACCCAGAAAGGATGCTCTGGGCTGGGGAGATCCACCTCAAATTTCCCAAGAGATTGTTATGTCTGTGCACATCTTCCAGGTGCTGGGATTTGAAAAGCCAAGGTAGAACTTGCACAGTGGACAGGGGCAGGAGCCTTTGGTTCTCCAAGTCTTACAACATCCCATTTGATGAATGCTTTGCAAATCTTGACCTTAATTAATTAGGCAGCCTGTTCCTCTGTTCTTCCTGTGAACGTGTGTGAGTTGAGAGGGCTGGGGTGTAGATCCCTCTTTGAGACATTATGGGAATTTTTTTATATAATTACTCAAATCTTTTATAATTGAGTTTAGAAATGGGTGTAATCATGCCCACAAGGCAGGTAGTGCTTTTGCATTTAGCTTGAGGTTTGTGTGACAGACAGGAAGTGACCAGCATTTGATGAAGTTAGAAAGATATAGTTGTCCCAGTCCATGGGAACTTGTCTCTATACTTAGGGAGAGGACTGTTGGAGAAATAAGGGTGTAAAGTCATATAATTAAAAGCTTATTCAAAAAATCATATGTACAAGGGAGCTAGTCTATTAAAGCCTGTGCTACTGACGTTGTATTTTGCTGCTCATTGCCCTCAGTGATATTCCTTCAGTGTAGGCTTTTGTACATGGTGAACACATTGAGTATTTGTAATTAAAATATCCTAATGGGGTTTTACTTAAAACAGACAATAGAGGGAAAATGAAGACCCAGGGACCTGGCCATCCCCTTTGGCAGTAGCAAAGTGGTTGGTGAAGCACCTATTTCGGCGGAAGTGTTTTGTCACTTTCTCAAATGAGGTGCTTTCTGAACAAGATTCTTGTGCTTGTAAACACACTGTGCCCTGAAGCCTGGAGCATATTGTATATAGTTTAGCATAAGTGCTGTCCTGAACTAGAAGTGGGGCTATGTGGAGAAAGCCATAGTGCAGGAGCCCAGAGATGAGGAAAATGCCTTTTTTCTCATATCTATGAATTCATTGATGTTCTTGTCACCTGACAGCAGCTTATGATTTAGCTCCAGGAAGTCTGGCGGTGTTAATTTGCTTTTTGCCCTTGTCTGTTCTCCACAGCAGCAACAGGAGATGCTGGCAATGAAGCATCAGCAGGAGCTTTTGGAGCACCAGAGGAAGTTGGAGCAGCACCGACAGGAGCAGGAGCTGGAGAAGCAGCACAGAGAGCAGAAACTTCAGCAGCTAAAAAACAAAGAGAAAGGAAAAGAGAGTAAGTAGCCAAAGCTCCCTTATTTCAGCGATAATAGGTAGAGTCAATGAATGGAAGCTGTAAAGCAGCTTTTTAAAGCTGGAGAAACCTTCATGATAGCCTCTCTGGAGAGCAAGGCTGCACGAGGAGCTTATGTAAACTGTTAGGAGGTATTGAGGCTAAGAGGGAAACATATTTCTATGCTTTATCTTGATTTTTGTCTTACTAAATGCCATTTTAGCGTATTTCAAAAGGAATATTTGTCTCTTCACTTGATTTAACGTTTTTTGAAGTATTTTTGGCAGCATTCCTAATGGAGGCAGAATATTAAGCCCATAAAATGCACCAGATGCACACTGCATTTCTTTTTCTTTTACGTTTCTTAATTTCACTCTTTTAAGATGTAGCCGAGTTCTCGGTTCTTAGCTTTAAAGTGTTTTCATTCAGAAAGTGCTTCTTTCATGAGGTTACAGATTGTGGCTGGCTTTCCCACGTGTCATTATGCACTTCATGAGATTCAGTGAAATGATTATGGCCTCACAATTTCCCTTATCAAAGACACTTTGGTTGCTTGTTCATTTTTCTTTAAGCAGTGAATGGGAAGAAAAATACCTTGCCAAGTTGTGCTGTCAACTCGTTAGGTCTTCATTGCAAATGAAATAAAGAAGCCTGTGATGGAAGAAGCGGAGAGGGATGAAGGTTGCCAGTAGATGGGATGCTCTCAGGGGACCAGGAACAAGATAAATCTCCAAGAACAATTTTTCTAGTAGAAAAAGGGGGTCTAGGAGACACAAAAAATACATTTGAAGGTTGAATTCCCCACTCCCTGCATGTGCATCACGCAAGGGCAAACTTAAATCTGCAGCCAAAATGAGGGGATGGACAGAACTACTCCATTATCTTCACAAAGCAGTTCAAGGGAGGTACAATGAGTCTGCATGTGCCTGGGTTAGGTTTTCTTCATTTTAAATATTAGAAAGACCAAAACATCAGAATCTACTTAAAAGATCAGTTTAACATTCAGGAGTGAGTAAAGGTGATGATGATGTAGGTTTGGTGCTCTGCATGCTCATTTAGCTGCCACATCAATGTCTTCCATTTTCCTCTGACTGCTTTTATGTTATTTTTCCAAAGTAAAGGTAGTCAGTTTGAAGGGTGTGAAAGCTCTGAGCATTTCCACTTTACCCTGTTCTTCTCATAAGCTGTTGATATGGTGTCAGTGTTTTGCTGGGCTTCACTGAAAAACTGGTATCTGGCTATTCTATTCTCATTTGAGTAATTTGCAAATAAATAAAAATTCCTGAATCTCTGTAAAATGGCAAAAGCATCGAAGCACCTTTTGGATGAAACACAAAAGTGTAGAGGAGAAAGCCATTATTTGGGGATGTTAAGTTGAAGATCCTGTTCCCATGGCTACAGTTTTATTTTTAAATTACTTTTTATTTAAGAGGTACTATGGTGTATAATCATTATAACACCTCAGCTCTTAAGAATACTTAAGCTATTTTTCTCACACTGGAATATTTCACTAAGCACAACACAGCTAAAATTGGCCTGATTTGAAATATGAAGATTGTGTATAGTTAAGTCTCTCTATCCTCCACCACTGTTCCATCACTGTAAGCCAAAATACTTTGTTTTGTACCTTTTAAAAGGCAAATCACAAATTGCTTTCGATGAACATAATATCAGCTCCTCGTGTTCTCATCTCAGGAGTCTTAACTTTTCCCTTATGAGCTGATACCTGCTATCATAAACCTTGTGGATATGTCCAAGGCCAGGTTGGATGAGGCTTTGAGCAACCTGGTCTAGAGGGCGGTGTCCATGTCAAGGAGGTTGGAACTAGGTGATCTTTGATCAGGTGATGTTTGATCAGGGTATTTAGGTGTTTGGGGTTTTTTTAGGTGTTTTTTTTTTGTTATGGGTATTCACTCAGTGATCTAGGAGGTCCTTTCCAACTATGAATATTCTGTGATTCTGTGATCTTATAAGGTCCCTTCCAACTCAAACCATTCTGTGGCTTCTCAGGTAGCCTTGGACTGTGGCTTCTCATGGACTTTCTCCTTCACACCATGATCAGCCCACACTGTCATTAAGGGCATTCTCCCATAAATTTCCATTTATTCTGCTCCTCTTCTCTTGTGTTGTGCAACCTCCTCCTTCCACCAGATCCTGGTCCTGGGTCTATCCTCCCTGGTTCTCTTCCCACTCCCCGTGCCTTAGCCTGTATTCAGACGCTAGTTGTCCCTGGAACAATACATACATTGTTTTTGTCCCTGCAGTAGTAACCTGGCTTAATCTTTTGTCTCTTTAGAGCCATCCCATCTGCAGCGCGTTGCACTTCGTGGTTCTCTTCTGTTTCAAGTTCTATCCCTTGATCTGCTCTTTGCTTCCTGCTTTCCTCAAGAGCTCTGGTCCTCTGAAAGGAACAGGCCAGATTCTCAGCTTGGCCTTCCCCACCATGCAGAGTTGCTCCCCTAGAAAGGGCTGCTGCATGGGCTCTTGCTCTCTAGTTCCTTCTTTCTCATCCTCCTTTTGCTCTGCCATGCCTTTTCTTTCAACTGGGGTTGAGTGTCCTGCTTCCTGCCTATGGATTTATTCCTTATGGATGGGCTTTTGATGACCGATTTCTGCTCTTGTCCTCTTTGCTTACGCCCCTGCATGGTTTATATTGTCGTGCATATATGACAAGTTGGGCTATTCTGCCTTTGGAGTCCTCTTTAATAACTTTACTGGATGTTGCACACTGCCTCAGCCTGTAACAACGTGACTAGGTCCAAAATAACCCACTACAGTCTATTAGTGAGCTGGAATGTTGGGTTTGTTTTGTTTTTGGTTTTGTTTTTTTTTCCATTTTTGATCTTTCAACGTAAGGATCAAGAGCTGAGTAATGGTCAGAAGGTCTTTCATGACAGCTTGGTCCATGGCTCTGTTGTTGCCCAGGGAAGGGAAGCCTACACGTTTTTATCTTGTTAAACATATCTGGGGGCTTTCAGATTCTAATTAAAGAGGAAGACATTCCAGGGGATCTTTTGTAAACCTCAGGATCCAAAAATGTTTAGCTTTGAGTCTTCCAAGTAATGTCAGATTTATCCAAAACTGACAGAACACAGCCATGTTTGATTATTTTAAAGATGCTAATAAATGAAAGATGACACTTTTTGGAGAGAGAAGGCCTTTAAGCATGAATTTGTCACCTATTCTGGTCTAGCCATGTGGCTTGCTATACTCACATGAATTTATCTCCAGCTCCTCAGCTGAACTTCCCATTGGGCTACATGCCAAACCTGAATTTGTAAAGCTAGCGAGAAAGGCAGGGCTCCAAAAAGGTGAATTTTCAAGCTTTTGAACACAGCTTTGGTGGTTGAACAGTATTACATCTTCAGGCAGTGCTTTATAGAAATCTTGCAGTTTTTCTCCTCTTGGGAAGATACAAAAAAATTTTTTCCCTGGTCATTTGACAAATGGCACCATGTTGTTGAATAGAATCCAGGAGACAAAAGATCACCCTTTTTTAAGCTTTTATTCCCAGCTGAGCAGAGAGTTTTCCTGGCCTTTGAATCTTCTTGCAGCCCAGATATTTTCCTTTGGAATTCTTGCTTTATGCCACGGTATACATGAACCATAATTTTCCACATGTCCTCCTTGCCAAACTTTCTATGCATTACTCCATCAGGAACTCTGCCCACAAATCTGTTCTGTCAACCGAATGATAATTTTAATCCATCATCGCAGGAAAACAGACTGGTCTCTATTGTGGAGGAAATAATGATTAGAAATTACACAATTGACGTTTTAACTCTATGCTACAAAATTCCCAAATGACTTTCTTCTTTAAATGTTAGATTTTCTTTTTGAAGAAGTGGATTGCACACTTGTAAATGAATTGGAATATTATGTAGGTCTTATTGTACGCAGATACTCTGGAACAGAGAGGTCCCTATTTATGAGAGTTTTCAAGACAAAATCTACATATGAGACATTGACATTCGTCTCATTCTCCTTCTGCTTGCCAATGTGACATTTAAATACTTGAGCGTACACAAGGCCCTTTTTCATAAATACCTTTGATTAAAAGAAAGCTGGAATACCTAGCACAAGTGCTTTATTCTAAGGGTACTTTTATGCACGTGCAAAACTCCTCTTCAGAAATCTTTTCTAGTGAAATGATAAGTCTGTTTTCAAACATAAGGTGTGGTTATATGCAAAGTCAAAAAAAAAATTTAGGAACGCTCCTTACCGAAGGCACTTTGTTCTTTTCTCTTTGAAAGAAAAGTTCTTCTTTTGGACTGGAAATCAAAGATTTAATTCTGAATCTTTTTAGAAATCTGAATTCTTTAAACTATGTGAATTTATGAAATAACCTTTTTTTATTTTTGACATTTCAGGTGCAGTGGCAAGCACAGAAGTGAAGATGAAATTACAAGAATTCGTCTTAAATAAGAAGAAGGCATTGGCACACCGGAATCTCAACCACTGCATATCCAGTGATCCTCGCTTCTGGTATGGGTAAGTGGTACTGGGCTTATCTTTATGATTCAGCCGGTGCCACCTTTTTCACAGTTGCTGGAAATATGGGGAGTAGTCCTGATGTGTTTACTGGATAACCCAGAACAGTGACAGATTCAGGGTCTGACTTTGCTTACAAAAATGCATTTATCAGAGGGTTTCAGTGTGAATAATCTTCTGTGACTTTCACAGAGTAGAGGTCTTTGCTGTTGTCTTTAATCCATGGTTATTCAACCTAACAAAGTCTACCATCAGGATCAACCTCTGTAAGTTATCTATCTTTCCACCCTGCAGGTTTTCATCCTGCCTGGATGTTCTAAAACTCAAACTTTAATAAAATGGGGAAAGTACTTTTTACGTTCAGTGAATTGCAACTCATGGTAGTTGAGCTAGCATTACGTTTTTAAAGGCTTTCATATTTACTGGTCATCTTAAGTTGGAAGATTTTTTTTTTTTCTTGTCTTTTCTCTGTGAACTGCTGGAAACATCAAGTGTATCCCTATCTGCACTTCCAATTGCAATTTCCCCAACATCTACGTTTTCAACTGAAAATTTTCAACTGTTGGTCTCCAAGAAAATTCAGATGTGATGTGGGTTGAGAAGGTAACAGCTGACATTACAGTGACATGGAAGCAAAGGGTATCATCTTTGATTAGCTCAAATGAACCAAGTAGCAAACATAAATGTTGGCATCGTTAGCAAAGTACAAGTTTCACTTCCAGAAATTCACTTCTTCATTGTATAAAAGAAAATTGGAAAATTTGAGATGATTTGAAAACTTTCACTACTACAACATTGTGAATATCTATACTTCTTTTTAAAAAGTAGAGTCTTTTGGATGTTGTCTTCAGTGACCACAAAATTCATGAAAATTTGAATGACAGAAGCCAAGGAAATTTTGCTGCAAAATTTGTGTTCAAGCTGAATATCTGACAACGTTTTAAGTCTTAAGAAATCAGCAGGTATACAGGGAAAATGAGGTCATAGCCAGCAGATGTTTCCAAATGCAAGAAACAAAGTTGAAATTAAATTTGAACAGCATCCCGGCTACGAGCCACTACAGAGACACTGAAGTGTAGTTGGCAGAAAAATTCAAGTATTATTCCATAGAGTGAGATTGAGCAGTTTTAGTGCATCTCTGAAAATCTAATCTGAGACTTGAAAATAGTATGGTTATGGCACTGGTTAAAGTAGTGAAACGTTGTTAGTTTGTGCACACATAATATTTAAGGCCTGCTAGGTTGGTAACAAGGGTAGCAGAAGAAATAGGAAGAGCTGGATTTCAGTCAAGAAAACATAAATGTTTTTTCTAGATTGATTTTCCACTGTTCTTAATTGAGACTCAGCAAGAAATTTGAGGATTTTACTAAAGGCAGTTGAAAACTCTGAGACTCTGTGCTCTCCATTTTTTTTCCAGTTGGTTAAAATGCCTGTTAGTGCAAAAGTGGTATAAAGTCAGTTAGAATTCAGAGTAATAGATAAGTGCTTTCCTCTAAACACTTTGAACTGCCATCATAAGTGAGGTTAGAAAAGAGAAAAATAACTTGGGGAGTGGTCTGAATTCCTGATGTTTTGGACAGGTTTCAATTAACTGCTTTTTCACTGAGAATTCAAAGATGAATTAAAGAGCAGCAGTCTGTATTCCAGGGCCATGGGTGATGCAGGAGATTATGTAGCCAAGTGGTGTTTAAGGTTTAGTTCCACCTCGACATGAGTAAAGACTTCTTTCCTATGAGGGTGCCAGAGTCTGTCCCAGGCTGCCCAGAGAGGCTGTGGAGACTCCTTCTCTGGAGACATTTGAAACCCACCTGGACAATGTGATCCTGGGCACCCTGCTTTGGCAGGGGGGTTGGATGAGATGATTTCCAGAAGTCCCTTCCAACTCCCACCATTCTGTGATTCTGTTACAGTATATTCCCTGCCGTGTTTTAAGCTATAGTTGAGAACTTTCAGAGCACGGATATTTTGTTATAGGTTTATTGTGGCATATGTTGATCAAAACATCCCTCTCCTGTGGTGCTTCAGGATGCCAACAGGTAGAGACAATGCACAAACCATTGCACGAGGGGCCATCATTTTAATTCTGTACTTAACCGGCTCACCAGCCCCTCATCTTCCCTCCATCTGTTTTACAGTGGGGAGATCATCAGTATTCTGGTTTCTACTACAAGATGTGAAGAGGGAAGAAAGAGCCTCGGAGGCCTCACAGATCTTTCTACAGGTCTGTCTTGGTGATAAGTTGCAGGCAGGCATGAGCTCGTTCTGTTCAGCCTTGGAGGAGGGCGGATGGCAGCAGGGCTGCGTGACTTGCAGTGTCTCATCTTATGGTGGAGGATTTTTAAGTGCACACTTCAGTTGTTGAGGCAGAAGTTGAATATTTTTCTGTTCCGTTCTATTTTGAAAATATTTTTTTAGACGAGAGAAAAATTTTTGAATCACTTGCATATTAGTATGTATTTATATGGCATTTCATAGGTTACCAATTCAGTTATAGAGATATTTATGTGCGCACATACTTCTAATGTGATTCAGTTGGGTGGTGTTTGGATTTAGCACACGCAAATGAGGCTTGCAGAAGATAGACTTGATGCTCCTACTGTGAACAGGCAAGCCAATTAAGTGGTAACAGATGCTGAAATAGTCTTTTAAATGACACGCCTGCTTTTAAGCACTTCCTTTGGTCTTATTAAGGTTTGTGGACTCCTTTTTTAAAAAAAATTGAAAGCATCACTTGAGGAAAGAAAAAAAAATCTCCTAAGGGTATTGAACACTGCAACAGTTCTACGTCAATGGCTGTGACATGAAATATGTCCCGTTGACATGTGAAATAGCTGTCGTTCCTTCGGCCCTTTGGGCCGGGCTTCAGTCATCCATTCAGATGTCCAGATGCTTTTGCCTTTGGTATTGTGTATCTGTTTGAACTTCATCCAACACTGTCAGTTTCTGGTGCAACGTGAGTGTTTATAGTTAGAGAATATTTTCTGATTAATTGCTGATGTTAAAGGGCATTGTCACAGACACACGTGCAGATCAACGCTTGAGGTGAAGAGAGACCAATTTTAGAGGTTTTGTAAAGTATAGTCATAGTTCAAAGGATCTGCTAAACAAAAGAAAGGAACTTTCTAATGCTCAGTAATGCTTCCTGGGGGCTTTCAGAGGTCTTGCTCAGTCTTCATCTCTAGACCACAAATCTTCTAAGAAGCATTTGAGGGAACTGGGATTATTCAGCCTGGAGAAAAGGAGGCTCAAAGGAAGACCTTCTCTCTCTCCACACCTCCTTGAAAGGAGGTTGTAGAGAGGTCAGTATCATTCTCTTCTCACAAGTAACAAGTGATGGGACAAGAGGAAACGGCCTCAAGTTGCCCCAGGGGAGGTTTAGGTCAAATATTTTTTCACTGAAAGGGTTGTAAAGCCCTGGCCCAGGCTGCCCAATGTAGTGGTGGCATTTGCATCCCTGGAGGGCTATAAAAGTCGTGTAGATATAGTTCTTAGGGAAATGGTCATAGGCAGTGGTCTTGGCAGGTTAACAGTTGGGCTTGATGACCTTAAAAGTCTTTTCCGACCTAAATGATTCTATGGTATTCAAGCCACTTTGTAAACTTTATTTAACATATGCAGCTCCAATCTAGATATAATTGTTTAAAGTAGCTTTGTGGGCTGTAATTTTTAGATTATGTTGATGATAGGTAAGACCAGAAGAGGGTCTTTTGAGTTTCATTTTCAGACTGTCCCTCCCATGGATTCTGAACCCACCGGACAACCCAGCTCCCAGGAGGTTTTCCTCTTCAAAATACTTAACTAAGTAAGAGTGGTGTAGCAGGAACACAGACAGAGCACTTCAGCCTTAGCACACAGGGCTATTATTTCCCTAGGAAGTCACTGGAAGTAGCCACTCAATGCAGTAGCAATCATGAAAGGGGGTTTAACTGAGTATTTGCATGGTAAGGAGGCAGAGGGATATAATTATACATTCAATTATTCAAGTGTACATAGGTGTCTGCAGTCCCTGTATGCAAAGCATTCTAGCACAGATGCATATGTTAGAATATAGATTCAGTTTACATTTCAAGAATACGTTTGAAGTATCAGGGATGCTTTCCTGGGGGTTTTTGGAGGACCTCAAAGAACAGGGTGTGTGTTATGTGGAGATATGTGCTTTTTGGAATGCCTGCGAGCTCCATTTAGAACACAATTTCATCTCTTTCAAGACCTCTGAAACTCTTGAATGGGCATGCAGAACCCATGTGGTTCGCTCAAAGCAGCGTAGGGTGTCGGATCCCGGTCTTCAAGCCGTATAATGTATTCCTGTTTGCAGAGTTCAATATCTACCATTCAGCAACCCCGAAGCACATCTAAACAGGCCCCTTTGAGTTCCTGCACATTCCTGAACAAAGTGATGAAAATAGCTTCAATGTATGTGATTGTGCAGCTCAATTCACAACTTTAAAAAAAAAAAGGGGGGGGGTGTGAC
>VWZY01006898.1:421446-440216 GCA_013399075.1 Chloroceryle aenea
GGGAGTGAGGGGAGGCGAGCTTGTATAGGCAAGAGCAAAAAAATGTCATTGTGTGCCGTGATGGGTTTGAGGGCTCTTGGTTTGCAGCATCTGGGCTTCCTGTTTGTGAAACATCTCTCTGTGCTGCCTTCCCATGGTGTGAGCAGAGAAAGCGGCTCCTGTTTTCAGGAGGGATTCAAATATTTTTCAGTTTGGTGCTGCTTTGATTTCAGGTGATGATTAAACCTTGCATGCATGTGGGCATTTATTGATGTGCATGTAAAAGGGTACACGATGTACGCAAAAACTAATGAAAAATACAACTGTGTAAGAGCCCGAAAAATTATTCTGCCTGTATGGACAGAGAAGTTTGGAATATGAAGAGGGGAGGATAAGGAAACCACAGTGAATCATACTGCTTGGGGAGAACTGCGGATATAGAAAATGTTGAGGTAGATGTTCAAATAAACTTTTCAGATTTTTTTTTTTGTAACAGAATCGCATAGAAAGTTTAATGGATTTTCCTGATGTTTCATTAGCCCCTTGTTTTCTGAAGCACATGTATATATAGCACATATAGTGGAATATAGCATATAGTGGAATTGATGCTTTGTGTCTCACCAAACAGCTTCTGATTTGAGCTTTCAAAACGTAACTCTAAAGGAATTGGATGAATTGGTGTAATGTTCAATGTAGAATAGCTCAGCTTGGTTCCTTAAAGAATCTTTTGTAGGAGAATGTTTTTTTAACCAAGGTCTCCAAGAATACTTGGTTGTTAGGCAATGTAAGATTCAAATATTCACTTCCATTGATGAAGTGCTTGCTTTCTGTTGTTCTTTAGATTTGTCAAGAATCATAGAATAGTTTGGGTTGAAAGGGACTTTTAAAACTCACCTAGTCCAACCCTCCCTCGGTAAACAGGGACATCTTCAACTAGAGCAGGTTGCTCAAAGCTCCATCCATTGAATCATAGAATGGTTTGGAATGGAAGGGACCATAAAGATCATCTACTTCTAGCCCACTCTGCCATGGACAGGGACACCTCCCACTAGACCAGGTTGCTCCACCCAACCTGACCTTGAACAATTCCAGTGATGGAGCATTCACGTCTTCCCTGGGGAACCTGGGCCAGTGTCTCACCACCCTCAGTGTCAAGAATGTTGTCTTCTCTCTAGTCTAGATCTCCCCTCTTCTAGTTTAAAGCCATCATCCCTTGTCCTGTCACAACAGGCCCTGCTAAAAAGATTGTCCCCACCTTTCCTGTACCCCCCCTTTAAATGCTGCAAGGCTTCTATAAGGTCTCTCCAGAGCCTTCTCTTCTCCAGGCTTAAGAGGTGAGAGCAAGCAGCCCTGCGGAAAAGGATCTGGGGGTTCTGCTGGACAAGAAGCTGGACATGAGCCAACAATGTGCACTTTCAGCCCAAAAGGCCAATTTCATCCTCGGCTGCCTCAAAAAAAAGTGTGGCCAGCTGATAGAGAAAGGAGATTGTGTCACTCTGCCCTAGTGAGACCTCACCTGGAGTACTGTGTCCATCTCTGGAGCCCTCAACACTGGAAGGACATGGACCTGACGGAGTGGGTCTAGAGGAGGGTCACAAAAATGATCGGAGCACCTCTTCTATGAGGACAGGCTGAGGGAGTTTGTGTTGTTCAGCCTGAAGAAGCTAAGGCTCCAGGGACACCTCACAGCAACCTTCCAGTGTTTGAAGGGGGCCTACAGGAAAGCTGGAGGACTGTTTACAAGGGCATGTAGCAATAGGACATGGGGCAATGGTTTTAAACAAGAGAAGGGAGATTTAGGTTAGACATTAGGAAGAAGCTCTTTGCTACGAGGGTAGGGAAACACTGGAACAGTTTGCCCAGGGAGGTGGTGGAGGCCTCAACCGTTCAAGGTCAGACTTGACGAGGATCTGAGCAACCTTACCTAGTCGGTGATATCCAAGCTTACTGCAGGGGGGTTGAACTAGATGACCTTTAGAGGTCCCTTCCAACCCAAAGCATTCTATGATTCATTCTATGAACAGCCCCAACTCTTTCACCCTCACAAAAGAGGAGTTCCAACCCATACATCAACCTTGTGGCCTCATCTGGACCTGCTCCAACAGGCCCCATCCGACCCGGCCTTGAATGAAAATATAATACAGGGTTTCAGTTCTGTTTATATAAATGTAAAATGTAAGATTGTTCGATAACCGTACAGCTAAATCAGTCATTCTGTTGGTGAAGCTGCTCTGCTAACACGCATAATTTGGAGACTCCCCAAAGTCTGTGCTGATTGGGGCTGGTAGAGCTCATGAGAAATGGCAAAGCTGGGCCCAAGTCATTAAGCAGGAAAGATGCAGCCAACAAACTGGTAGGAGGCTTAGAAAACTCATTCATTATTTAATATCCTTAGCAAACAGACTGCAATTTACTTCCAGCAGCCTGCTCAAACAAAGCTATAAATTACCAGCTTTGAGAAGTTCATCTGGAAAGGTGTTGAGTACTTTGGCCCTATCTCTGTGGAGTCCTTGGTCGAGAGGCAGTGAAGCAAAAAGCAGAAGACCACCTAGGCAGCATGGTTGCTTTTAGACAGTTTAAATCTGTGGCAGTTACTACTGTGCTCTTCCGTCGGGGTTTTGTTACAGCCTGAGTTACTGTGTCTGGGGTTTATTCAATGCAGGGAAATTGTTCATTCGTACTAGGGGGTTGGGGGAGTAAGAGCACCTATGCTCAGCGTCTCAAATATGACTTAGCAAAACCCAGCCCAAGTATGTGCTTAAAATTATACTCATGGTTGAATACCTTAATGAGTCAAGCTGTGCTCAAAAGGGTAGTTTTTATACTGAAAATGAAGCATATGTTTGGTTACCTCCCTGCATATTAGACTTCAGTGTCTCTTTTTGTACGAGTGCCTAGAAGGAGAAAGTCAAGATCTTTCAAGGAGAACACCAAGATCTTTTTCTTTGCACTGTTCCCCACTGAGATGACGGACAAGGTGAAGCTGCACTTGTTACCTTGTTGTGTCGCTGATGTAAAGCTTCTTCCTTCTCTTTCTCTTTCCTCTGTGCAGGAAGACACAGCACAGCTCTCTGGACCAGAGCTCCCCACCCCAAAGCGGCGTCTCTGGCACCTACAATCACCCTGTACTGGGGATGTATGATTCCAAAGATGACTTCCCACTCAGAAAAACAGGTAGCGCTCATGTTGATGTTCTGTGTTGCCTACTGTCTTTGCTGTTACACTTCATCCCTCTTACTCTTTTGGCTTTTTATATATATAAAAGAAATGTTACCAAAAAGCTCTTTTCCACATAGAGACTTATTTAATAAGCACTCTCTCCATCCCTCTCCCCCTTCGCCTCTTGCCATACGCTCAGTGTTAGAGGGAAGCTGGATCTGCCTTGAGTGTACGGACTTGCAGGAGACAGCAGAGTTGTGTGTCAAAATTTGTGAGATGTTTTCACAAAGTCAAAGCTAATACAGAGATCTGGGTGTCCAAAGTCAAAGCACGTTTTGCCAAGTGAGAAAAGTACCAAGAAAAGTTCATTTCTTCTGGGATTTGCATTTTATATACAGGCTTATGCTTAAAATAAATAAAAATGTTTCTGCCAGTTAAAGCGTCGGGACTTCCTGCGAGGGTTTTGGTTCACACCTAGACAGTTATTTCTCAGTTATGGTTTTCTCTGCACGGTGGCTAAGCAGGTCAGTTATTTCTCAACTATATATTATGTAAACCAGGTTGTTTTGGTTGGCCATGATCCTGAGCTCCATATCACATGCCTAAGCCAACATAGCCTCAGCTTCTAACCTGGCCAGCTCATGATCCTCGGCTGCTTCCTCAGGGGAATAGCTAAGCTTCCGTGAGCTTGTCCCGATTTGGGGAGCAACGCTATTAACTTGGATGGTGCAGAGAGTGCTGGGTGTTGGGAATTGCTTCAGAATAGGAAAAAAAACAAACCACTTTTCAGAAAAGATTGAGGAGTATGGTTGAACTTTGCACCTTCTGCAGGTACTGCCTAGCTGTTTCTCAGGTAAGCTTTGTGGACCTTCAGCTGTGGAGGGATGAGCACCAGCAGCCCTTAAAATAGGGAATGATGACAGTGTGTAAACCAAATCTCCCTGTGGCTTTTTTACAGTCTTTGCTCAAATCAGCTCTCCTAAATCAGTTCCCAGGAGCTGGCAGCCCATTTCCTTTTGGGAGGGATGTAAGTGTTCTCATGGTACCTCTCCTAATAGAAGTAGAGAAAGTCTTAGGTGCAGCAAATTGTTCTACCAAAGTTCTTGTTACCTTTGTAAATTTGGAATTGTTCTTTTTTCGACATCTGACAAGAAAAGAATACTGCCTTGTGCCTTCAGGCTCCCAGCTCTGTGCATTAAAAGGCCTTTTTGGCAACTTCTCATTCTGGACTATAGCTTCTATCCTGCAGGATGGATATCTGGATGGATTCCTATCTGCTCTGCAGTAGACTGTCTTCCCTCTCACCAGATGTGATGGGTTGGGTGACAAAGGCCAAACACTTCAGCTGCACAAGAAGTCAATTCAAAATTTGCCAACTGTCTCCACGATTTTTTTTTCCCTTAGCACACCTTGGTGGGGTGGTAGTTTTAACTGTACACTTTCTTTAGGACTCCAAAAGCAGAGCTTAAGAAACTGGATTTCCTGAAGGGAAAATCCTCTAACCTCCGCTTCTAGATAATGAAAGACCAAACTTCTAGATAATGAAAGACCAAACACTCC
This sequence comes from Chloroceryle aenea, assembly GCA_013399075.1. Lineage (NCBI taxonomy): Eukaryota > Metazoa > Chordata > Aves > Coraciiformes > Cerylidae > Chloroceryle > Chloroceryle aenea. The sequence goes on from VWZY01006898.1 coordinate 426,145, forward strand.
ATTAAATGCTTCTGCATCGGCAGTGCCTGGGACAGTTGAAGTGATGCTGTCTGCACTTTGGGACTTTTCCTTTTGTAAGGAAGGTGAGTGCTGGTGGAGGACTGCCCTCAGAGGAGATTTCCTGGGCTGCATCCAAAGCAGCATGGGCAGCAGGTCAAGGGAGAGGATTCTGCCCCTCTCCTCCACTCTGGTGAGACCCCTCTGTAGTGCTGGGTCCAACTCTGGAGCCCTCAGTATGGGACAGACAGGGACCTGTTGAAATGGGGGCAGAGGAGGCCACAGCAATGATCTGAGAGCTGAAACCCCTCTGCTGTGAGAATAGGCTGAGAATAGTTGCAGGTGTTCTGCCTGGAGAAGAGAAGACTCCAGGGAGACTTTATTGAAGCTTCCTAGTACTTAAAGGGGGGCTACAGGAAGGGTGGGGACAATCTTTTATCAGGGCTTGTGTCTTTTAAACTAAAAGAAGGGAGATTTAGACTAGATCTACAGGAGAAATTTTTTACACTGGGGATGGTGAGACACTGGCCAAGATTGCCCAGAGATGTTGTAAGTGCTCTATCACTGGAAGTATTGAAAGCCAGGTTGGCTGGGGCTTAGAGCAACCTGCTGTAGCAGCAGATGTCCCTGCTCCATGCAGGGGAGTTGCACTAGATGACTTTTGAAGGTTCATTCCAACCCAAACCATTCTGATTTTGTGTTTCTATGATTCTGAAGATGGTGATGCACAAATATGTGCTTGATGTACACATCTCCCTGGGAGGAGAAACGCAAGCCTGAGCTGCTGGCAGCCGCTGCTGTCATTCACTTCTCTGCTGAAAGCTTTCAGGATCCTCTGGGAAATGTCAGTATTGCCATGCAGGGAAGCACCCCTTGGCAGCACACTATCACTTAGGGCACATGGACAGCGTGATTCCAAGAGATTTTTAGCTCATTCCTATACATTCTGAAATTGGATGATCTATTTCTGCTGTGTTTGACATTCTCCAAAACTCAGTCTTGTTACTTCAGGGGACCTTTATCAGATTGGGTTTGAGAGCTGGTCACCCTTCTTGCTCCCAGCGTTGTCAAAGAGGATTTCTGCAGGAGGGGGGAAGCGTCTGCATATCTCAGCCATTTGCAACTTCCCAGACTGAGCTCTTGATGAGACTCTGGTTGAATAAAAGCCCTGTCAGACAGGGTGAATTAAGGATGATAAATGTAGATACACATCTAATCACATTAATAAAAATGGAAGCAACCAAAATCACTGGCTTTTTTTAAAAAACAGGAAGATGTTGAGCTGATTTTTGTTGTTCCAGAAGGCTGATGCTCATTCTTTTTGGGCACCAGCATTAATCTCTTGGGAACTGGTCTGTAATACAAACGAGTTCACTTGCAAGGTTCAGGGGGAGAATTTTTTTGGTTGTTGTTGTTTTCTTTTATTTTTCCTTTCAACGCAACAGCACTTCAGTCTCTGGCACAGTGATATCCTGCAGAAATCCTGTTGCCAAGAATGTTAAGTTGCTTGGAGAAGAAAGGCTCCTGAACAGTCTGGTGTAAACAAAAGGCAGGGAATGCTGGAGCCCATCCTAAATAAAGTTCTTTATTATGGGTGAGCTTCTCAGGTTTTTGGCACCAGGCAAAACTCTGGCTTTGTGTTTGTAATTTAAAACCACCTTGTTGTATAGTCCCAATTTTATTAAATTTGATTAAATATTTGCAGTTCCAATAACAGAGTCCATCGTGATACAGCTCTGATTACCAGGGCTGGAATCTGACCAACATCATTGTTAGGGATAGGGGGACTTAGGGAGCTGCAGGAAGGCAGGCTGAGTGATCATTTCTTCTCAGGTGTGTTTTCAGACATGACCGTGTGTCCTGCATGTTGAGAAATTTTTAGGAAGAATAAATATGTCATTGTGCTAAGTTTTAAAAAGACTTAATTTTAAAATACTTCAGTTTAAAGCATCATGATGTGTGGTCACAGGTTATACCTCTGTGCACACTTGGAGGTGACTTGCTTGTCTAAAAACCCGAGTGTGAATGTTGTAGGAGAGACTCTGACCTGGCCACTTGCTTTGGTAGAAGGAGGTGATGTCTTGGGAATGCTTGAAAACCTTCAGTATGGGAAACAGTCAACACTTGCGATGTGTTCCTAACACATCCCATCCCCTGAAATCATACCCTGCCTTATTTGTTCTGCTAAATTATGTTCCAGTTTCTTGTCTGGTTTCTGCAAGCAATCGTTTTCCTGTCAGGCTGCTGCAGTTACTAATTGCTTGAAGTCTGTTATTAGCTTGGCTGGGGAATGAGTTTCACTTGGTTCTCTCTAACCACTTTGGGGCTCTTCCTTTTTTTAACTGAACTAAGAATAGCTCCATTGGTGCTGCTCATTCTTTTGCTATAAAACAACTGGATTAGCACTGGATTTTTTATTTCCCCTTTTGTGGTGTTATATATACATGTTTCCTGTAGTGTACACATTTTGACAACAGCTGTCAAAGAGGGAAGACTGTAAATGACCTTTTCTGCCCCCAGACCAAGGTTGGAATCTTCCAAATTTAATGAAGCTTCATTATGTGCTGTCCTGGGACCCTGTAAGAAAAATCTCTTGAGTATTCTTTGACAGTGATTTTAGAGTCTGGGTTGGGGCAGTGTTTTGTAGACTGTTTTGATAACTCCAAGAGTTAGTTGTCAGCAGCTTTCTTGGAGCTGCTGAAGCTATTTCTTTTTAAGCATAGCTTTTCAGTTTTGTATTTCTGAGGGGAATGGTGGTGTCATTTTGACAGGACAAGGGGTAATGGTTTTAAATTAAAAGAGGGGAGATTAAGACTAGAGAGAAGGAAGACATTTTTTACGCTGAGGGTGGTGAGACACTGCCCAGGCTGCCCAGAGAAATGGTTGATGCCCCATCCTTTCAGCAATCTGCTGTAGTTGAAGATGATCCTGTTCTCAGCATGGGATTGGAGTGGATGGCCTTTAAAGGTCCCTTTGAACCCAAACCATTCTATGATACTATGACTGTTCTCCCCAGCAACAGGGTTATTCCTGGCATTCACTGCTTTCTGAAGTTTGAGCAGTGGACATACTAAACCATGCCATTAATTAGATGACATGACCACCATCATTGAGATTTGTAAGAAGAGATTTACTGAACTTTTTAATGTGCTTTTCCTCTTGCTTACATAGGGTTTTTTTGGGTTTTTGAGTTTGGGGTTTTTTTTTTTGCATCCTGTGCAGGGCTGGACCATGTCCTGTCAGGCACTAGCTTCCCCACATATTCCCACATAGAGGCAGGATAAGAATTCTTCTGTTGAGACTCGACAGCACTTCAGGATTTTTATGGAAAGCCCCAGTGTTTCAATTAGTTATCGTTAAAATCAGAAGAAGTTTTGCTAAACCTGTCACCTGCTAGACTCACCTGGCCAACACACATTCGGCTCACTGGGATGCATGAACTGGAAACATTTCCCTGTGTCTATATTTAAACCTTATTTAAACCCCAAACCAGCTCATTTCTTTTGAAGTGCTTGTAAAAGATGTTCTCCAAAGTCATAAGTGTAAAAATGGCAGCATTTGTAGCGCCTGTGCAGGTTATGAAGCAGGTTCAGATCTCATGGTTTTGCTCCTGCTGTTGGACATATCAAACCTTTCCATGTGCCCATGCAGGAGGGATCTTTGCCTTTTCTGCTGCTTAATTTCCCTGCCCTGAGCTGGCTGCTGATCTTTAAACCATCCTCCTGACAGATCTGTCAGCAGTGTTGAGATTTTTGACAAAGCTGGTGTTATCAAAAGTGCGCCATTATAGAATCATAGAAATGTTTTGGTTGGAAGAGACCTTAAGATCACTGAGTCCAACAATTAACCCACCACTGCCAGGTCACCGCTAAACGATGCTTCAGTTTCCCATGATGCTGTAGGTTTATTCATGGTATTGCAGAAGCACAGAGTTGTTTGAGTATTATTTGCAGCTAAGCAGGTGAAATTGTTCTGAACTACTTTCATTTAGAAGAAAGAAAAGGGAAAATGAAAGGATTTGTCAATAATTAAAATACTGCCTTTGTCAAGAAAGGCACAATACCTCTCTGAGTTGGTTCTGATTATTGTAATGTTTTAAGTGGTTTGTTTTATGACAAAGATTGTTTAGCGGAAAATAGAGTAGGCTCAGATCCCAGTGTAGTGTGGGAGTGTAATTCAGAGAAAATCTTTGAGCTTTGTACAGCATGGAGCGTCACTCAAGTTCAAGAGCATCTTTGCTTTCCCAGCCACATTGTCCTTCCAGCTGATGTGGTTGGAGGTCTGGCTTTCCTGGGCAGCTTGCTATGTCCCAGGGACCCATGCGCTGCTTCGGGGCATGTTCTGGTGAGAGGGGGCACTGGCCTACAGCAGAAATCCCTGTTGTTAGAAATACCCATTACTGTTCCAAGTGGAGGATGTCATTTCTCTAGTCAAAGCAAAATTTACTAAAGGCAAAAATTACTTTATTACACTCATGCTGCAGTCATGCTTCAGGCCAGCCCATTGACATTTCAGAGAGCAGCAGCAAACCAAAGTGCAGTTGGAGAACCAGCAAATGCTCACTGTAGTCCCTCCATTTTTTATTGATGATCATGTCTAAAGGCATGATAAGGAATTCTTTGTTCCCAGGTATTCTTCAGCACCAGTAGCTATAAGCCGTGTTCCATAGGTGCTTCTCTTCAGTGTTGATGTTTGCCTGGAGACAAAAGGAGGGGCCATCCCTTATCCTTGGTTAGGGCTCTGATAAAGCTGGGAGATCCATGGCGGGAAAGCCAGCACTTCCCATCAGTGCACTTCTTGAGGAGTACTGTCAATGGTGCGTCAAAGGAGAAACCTCTTCCAGTAGAAGACCAAATTAATTCTTCTGGTTTAGTGTCACTTCTGAGGAGCAGGGGCTCCAGGAGGACCATGATCTAACTCTCAGTCATTCAGTATAAATGAGTGCAGGTTTATTTTGGCCAGAGCTGAGACACTTGGCCTTTGGGACACTGCATCTAGCAGAAAGGAGAATCAAATGTGAGCTAGGAGAGTGTGATGAATATGTGCCTGTCCTCTGTGGGAAAGCTTTGACCATGAACACCACATGAACAGTATCCAGAGCAGTAACTTGGAGTGATTTCTCCAAACTGAAATGCAATAGTGAAATGAAACTGTGTGTCTCTTAGAACCATGTGTTTCATCTTGTCCTATCACTTATTACTTGGGAAAAGAGACCAACATGCTCTTGAGGCATGTCCTACTGGCTTCTCAGTGCATCATTTCACTCCTGGCCCTCGGCAGTTTGCAGCTGTATGTGACAGGATGAGATTGATTTTACTGGTTTTATGTTGCTCTTGTTACAGTTCCTTGAAGAGCATCCAAGGCAGGAGGAGGCTGGAGGTAGGGCAGGTTGCTTCTTCCCATAGGAACATCTTAGCATCAGGCAAAGGGAGAGGAGATGCTTGTGGGACAAGGCAAAGAGGAGGGGAAAAAAGGAAAAAAAAAATGCCCAGAGCTTGCAGGGAAGGGCATGAGCTCAGCCATCATGGCCATGGTAGGAAGATTCCTAGGTACAGAAGAGATTGAAGCACAAAAGTCCGTGAGACTGACAAAAGGATAGAGGCGACACCACCGTGCATCTTTTGACCCCCTCCTTGGAATTTGTATATCAACAAATACATTTCAGTAAAATTCAGCACAGTTCTTGAGTTTAAAAAGCCTGTGGGTTTTGGGGGGAGAAGCTTATTTTAACATAAGGAGATTGTCTCCAAAGGTTGTGGCCACTATGGGTCACTCACTGGAGTCTCCCCAGTTTTGTAGCTGCTCCCTGCCCTTGTGTTCAAGCTCCTGGAGCTCCCTCTGCTACAGGCACTGCAGATTTTTGGTTGCTGTACAGAAATTACATGTTTTTTCTCCTACCTTCTGCAAGCTCAGTGGTGTTACAAACACTTTCTTGGAGAAACGTTCTTGGAGAACCTCATTCTCTCTATTCCTTATCCCCTTCCACACGTCTCTTCTCTTTCTTCTCAGATCAAACTTTGAACTTTGTGGAAAGCTGCTGTCTTCATTTAAACTTTGGAAAGGGAAAGAGATGTGGCATTTCCATGTGTTTGTTTCTCTAGTCTGGTTTTGGCTCTGCACAGCGGAAACCTTCATGGTGCTCCATTACGCTGTGAATTCTGCTTGGTTTTGTAGTCAGGCAAGCAAATAATAGTGAAACTGTGAAAAATGTCAGTGCTGTGTGCTTGTTTTAATGGGTGTTAAAGGCTTCTTCTGCTGAGATGCTGTGACTACTGAACTTCAGAATGAAAAGTGCCAAATGTTGACCTTTAATAAGTTTTCATTTTAAGGACACGGTATTTCCATAAATAGCCCTTCCACAGTCTTAAACAGTACTTGTGCCAACACAGAGTTTGGAGAAAAGGAGGAAAATCCAGAAAATATCTTCATCTAGCCATCCAACACAGTACCAAGGTTGTAAAAAAACAGTCTATTTCATAGAATTATAGGATGGTTTGGGGTGGAAAGATCATCTAGTTCCAATCCCCCTGCCATGTGCAGGAACACCTCCCCCTAGACCAGGTTGCTCAGAGCCTCATCCGACCTGGTCTTGAACACATCCAGGGATGGAGCATCCACAGCTTCCCTGGGCAACTTGTGTCAGTGTCTCACCACCCTCACAGCGAAGAACTTCTTCCTAACATCTAATCTAAATCTCTCGTCTTTCAGCCATTACCCCTCATCCAGTCACTCGTGAAGAGAACATGTGGTCTCTTCCACTGTAAGCAGAAGATAATTTATCTTTATTAAAATTTTGGGTTGTGCAGAAGGCCAGTTCAGACAGCTGTCTCTCTCCCTCTCCTGTGTTTACCCACGGGGTGACCGGATGTTGGAAAAGAGACAAGGTGATTGTGTCAGCTTTTGCCTGTCTGGTGAGGCTTAGCATGAAGTTTAAAAATAATAATAAAATAATAACTGCTTCTTAGTCTCCAGCTGCTGAAACTAAGATGTGCAAGGACAAGGATCAAGGTTTTCATGGGGCATCGTTTGCTTTTGCGTTTTTTTGTTTTGTTTTCATAAATATGGGTGGATAATGGGAACAGGGCAAAGTCTGCCCAGGACTTTGTGTTTTCTGACTTCCATAGACTTAATGTCAGATTAGTTCAGCAGCTTAGGGGATGCAATTCTAGGAAGAAAACAATGAGTGTGACATAAATGTTGGAAGAATTGGATTACATGGGTCCCACTGCAATAAATGACGTATAAGAGGGGTAACTTGGGTTTGAGCCTGTGAAAACCAGGGAAGCTTTTGGCTTATGTTCTAGTTGCTAATTTACTCGGAGGAAAACAAAATATTCTTTGTATAAATCCTTATTATAGGCCAAATTAAGTATGTCACTGCTTAAGAAATCCCACTGGCTTTGTGGAAGCTGACTCAGACTAGGGCACGGGCTTCATTTGTTTGCTAAACAGGAATCAGACTGATTTTTTTGATAACTTCATGGTGTTTGTTTAAAAGATTTCACCTTAAGATGTAGACAACCAGTAAGTTTTGTAATTTAGTCTTCAGTTCTCTGAAGTTTACACTAGTTAGCAGTGTTGGGGAGCGAGGCTTTGTTTGGGCATGTTGCCCGACAGGGTGAATATCGGGAGATTTTTGGTGGGATTTGTGTTCTTGGAAGAAGCCTGAACCTGTGTTGACTGTCTGGTATTCATAGCTGCACATTGCCTAAATTTATATTTTATACTTTTGAAGGACAGTCCTCTATCTCAGAAATAATTTTTTTATTATATAGTAATTGAAAAGCTATCTGCATAAGATGGCTTTTTTGGTTTGAGTTTTGGAAATGCCTCTGCTGAGAGCTGCATCTTTGATTATAAAATAGGCTATATGTAAATTCTTTGAATTTGAGCCCGTTCTGTGCTGCCTGCACTGAATTTTAATTCACCTCCTTTGGTCTGTGTAGCACCCAGTTAAACTCATGTTGGGATTATGCTCTCCAAGGTCTTGATGATATGTTAGATTTAGGATTATATCTGGGAGATAAACAATAAAATCAGAGTAAATAAAAAATAAATGCTTTTTTTTTTTTAAAAAGGCTGTTTTATGTTCCAAAACTCCATCCTCCAGATGAAGAAGAGAAGTAGAAATACACAAAATAGTTTTGCCTGAAAATAGTTTAGTCTGGCAAATTCTAATATGCTACTTTTACTGTAACTTATTCTCAAGGTATTTTCTGTTTTAAGGGTGTAGTTTTCTATATCCATTCCTTTCCTGTTATGTGAAAGGATGTTTTTATCACAGCTTTACATACAAGACGTATCTGGTCATATTTGGTAATCTGTGACACCTAGATCTTTTGTTTCCATGCCCATTTTTAAGGTGTTTCTTACCAATTCATTCTCTGTATTGGAAAGCTGCACAATTCCTTGTCTGTTCCCAACAGAAAACGTACTTCAGATGAATGCCATGCAGAGTATAAATCACATATGAAGAAAATTTGAGCTCAAGTACAGTTTTTATTGTTTTGTTTTACTGGAGACAGATCTTTTAAGCAGCTGTGCCATAGTCTAATATTTCATTTGTTGATTGGCCATACAGATGTATCTAAAATGGATGTATCAGTGTCTAGCTGTGACATGTTCCCTTTTGTTCTTCAAAGTCTTGACTGGAGCATCTAGACAGTTACTAACACTCAGTATTTGGACCAAATTACAGCCACAAACTAAAGGACGTGGGATGAGGTACTGATGTTCATGTGCCCAAAGACTACTTTTAAAGTAATAAGGCAACTTCTGTTTTGAACAGAACTTAATGAAATAGGTAGTTGGAGCATATAGTTATATCTTAACTAGTCCACTCTTCTAATGTTGCCCTCCGAGCAAACAATAGATTTGCATTCAGTCCCCTTTTATATGCAAATGCCCTATAGGATGATTCCCCCTGTGCTACTGCACTTCATACTGCATTTTAAGCATCATCTTGAGGAGTCTGACGCTTTTTTTTTAGTGCTTCCTTTATCTCTTGCTGCCATTTTTCTGTCCAAAACAGTCATGAATAGCGCTACCCCCCCCCAGGCTTCATCAAAGGACTGTTTTGATAGCTTAAATTCAAGCATTTGATCTTGAATTCATCAGCCTTCTGATTTTTGAGCCCTGCAATTAATATTGTCAGGCTTTATCTCTTCCGTGACCCAGTGGTCAAAGCCAACTGTAGGGAAATATATCTGTAGCCAGACTTAGTTAATTCAAATCAGTTTGTAAGCCCTATTTTACTTCTTCTAAAGAAATGTAGATTATTGGCTGTGGAATGCTGGAAGCTGAGTGTTTCAGTAGTTAATGGTGGAAGCATAGGATTTGATGGTTCAAAGGGATTTAGCCTTTAGAGTTGTTAAGAGGTTGAGGAAGGGAAAAGATTGGGCTAGCTCACAAATCTCATAACTGTCAGGAGCCCTCAGGCACCAAAGCAGATATTTCATATATACTCAAGAGATCAGAAAGTTTACAGAGAAAATCATCTCACAGGAGGAATCTTGACTTAAGGCTTCATTACCTTTATGAAAACCTGATAAGCTGGGCTGTGCAAACCTGTTTGGTGTTGCCAGCTGTCGTTAACCCAGGGGCATTAGGGGTTCCCAGGAGCTCTGCTTTGTCTTTTGGAGAAATGAAATCTCAGGATTTGGGTACAGCAGAAGTTTTTAAGAGAGTCTTTGGGTACAGCAGAAGTTTTTAAGAGAGTCTTTCATAAGTATGGTGTATGCAAAGCAAGTCAGACTGTGGTCTCAGAAGTACATGCACACCTACCCTTGTCAGCCTGGAATTTTCAGAGTATTTGATGTGGGTTTATATATGGTTTAACTTTGTGGCTGTGATGATGTAACCAAGTTGCTCCCCAAATAAACAAACCTTCTCCTCCCTGGCTTTGGCCTTGGCCACACTCTCATGGCCTTTCTCTTGAGTTGACACTGGCTCCAGTTGACACAGGCTCATCTGACTCTGAGGTGAGCTGTTGCTTCAGGGAGGTGAACCATCAGGAAAACATTCACCTGTTTTGTTTGTGGGGTTTGGTTTTCATCTTTTCTTTCCCCCTCCTCTGGAATACCTCACTAAGCCAGCTCACCCTGGGGTCAGATGACTCCAAGGGTGTGGAGCTGCCCCATTTCAGCAGCGCATTGCAGATAGTGTCTTAGCCCCAAGGTGATGCTCTAAGCTGAGCAAACAGCAACAATTCCCGCATTGATTTTTTGATCCTGTAAGTTAGGTTTATGCGACGTGGAAGCAGGTTGGGCAGTGGTGGGAAACAAGGGGATGTGAATGATGCTCTCTACGGTAGTCTGAGTACACAGCAAGTGGTAATTCTGTGTCTAACAGAGAGAAGACTTTGCAGGATGATTATTTTTTCATTAAAAAAATGTTGGCTTTTTTTATTGCCAGTGCCTATCGCATAGGCTGGCACCTGTTCATGATGTTCAGAAGCCTTTGTTCCAAATACATGATATCGATTGACTAATTTTATTTGGGCTTCTTCACTCTGAGGGTGGTGAGACACTGGCACAAGTTGCCTGGAGAAGTTGTGGATGCTCCAACACTGGATGTGTCCAAGACCAGATTGGATGGAGCTTGAAACAACGTGGTCTAATGGGAGGTGTCCCTGCGCATGGCAGGTGGGCTGTAACTGGATGATCTTTAAGGTCCCTTCCAATGCAAACCATTCTGTGATTATGAATGCTGAACTGCAACCCAGCCTTTACTGAGTAAAAAAACTACTGCAGTAATATTAACCAAAGCATTGTTTGCTTTGCTTTTTCTTCATTCAGCATCTGAACCCAATCTGAAGCTACGATCCAGGCTAAAGCAAAAAGTTGCTGAAAGACGGAGCAGCCCCCTCCTGCGCAGAAAAGATGGGCCGGTGGTTACTGCTCTTAAGAAGCGCCCGCTGGACGTCACAGGTATGTCGGGTAAGCAACAAACCTGCGCCGGCAGCCTCAGTGAGATGTCCCTTTCCAAAATTCAGTCACTCATCCAGTTGATTGTACAGACTGGAGCTCTCGTTGGCAAAACCTCTGTGAAGTTGGCAGAGCTTGGCAGTGGGTGATGCAGGTGGGCATCAGCAGTGTTGATCTGTTGGCTGCTCATCTGTTTAGGCAGCATTACCAACTCCATGAGCTTTTTTTGTAGTTCAGGACAGATGTAGGTGCACTACCAAAGTGCTGTGGGTTTTTCCCCAACCATTTTTATTATCTTCAGCAACAGGTTGTTGAGAAATAATATTTCTTGAAGGTGATCCTATTAATATCCTTGAGGAGGCCATAATTCATGGCTGCTGTCCTCCAGCAGTAAATGCTCTACAGTTCCTGCTTGGTTTAGGCTTTGGGCAGACTGATGTAGTTCCTTGTTGAGTAATTACACCAAGGTTTTAAAACACATAAGGCATTTTTGAATATAAATATACATATGATATTTCTGACCACTTATTTGACAGTTCCTTGCTGAAAAATAGTAATATTCTGTGAGTAAAGTTTTGAAGGAGGGTTCAAAGTAAAGAGTATATCGATTACCATAAAGTTAATTCTTAGCACCATCTAGGGATGCTTCTGTGTAAGTACCACAACTTTTCCCTGCTCGCTTTAAGGCTCACTGTCACCATTCAAACAAACTCACTGGGACTTTTCTTTAGAGAGCCAGGTGGTTTCGGGAGACCCCGGGACAGCTCTGCACTGCTCTGTGTCAAAGCCTCTCTCTTTGCAGAGGGAGCAGATGATTTCAGCAGCTGAGCATGATTTATATCAAATCTGAAAATCAAATTCACTTCACTCATATATTGCAGTATGTTATGTGGCTTTTGGATAAATCAAGCCTGAATGGCTGACCGTTTGGTCCCAGTAATGCCTCAGAAATGGCAGTAGAAGCTCCTGCTTCTCTCTGAACGTGGGCCTTGTTCAAGAAGCCGGCTTGGAGAAAAATACTGGAGTTGTTACAGTAAGAGGGGGCTTTGGAATGGAAAATAACTTTAAAAAAAAACCCAAAAACCTCTTCAGGGAATGAGATTTATTTTTAATCCTTGAAGAAAAAATCTTCACAGAGTCACCATTTGAACATGCCAGGTACCTTTCCTGTGTCTAGGTAGTATGCGTGAGATCTGATATATTGTGGCTAATGACAGGGCCCCAGAAAAAACCTGTATGTTTTCCATGTGATTGGAATAGATTTTCGAACATCTAGACTCTGCAAAGCTGTTCTCCATTGAAAAGTTCAGTGTTAGGTGCTGAGCTGGGTGTTACTCAGTGATGAGTTTTCTTGATAGCGAGATGCCTCCCTAAATGCCCATCCAACAAGAAGCAACAATGCCTTTTTTTTGTTTTGTTTTAAATAGAAGTCTCTTTGCTACTTTGCTGGAGGTATTTGCATGGATCAAAATAGCTTATACAGAATAATGGCATGAAAGAAATTATTTTTTTTTTAAATCGCCCAAATTGTTACAGTCGGCTTTTGTTTCTGCTGGGGAATCCTACAACAATTTTGAGGCTGGCACAGCCTGAACCGTTGCAGCTGTGTTGGGCAAACCCCATGCTTGGGCAGGAAAGTTCATTAAAAAAAAAAAAAAAGTGCTTTTATGTTACTTAACTTTCAAAATAAAAGGAGAAACACTGGGAGCTGTGCCCTACACCAGGTGAGAGACTTTCTAAGGGGAGTTTTCTGGCTGTTGCCATTTTATGCAGTTTCTGTTTGTTGTTTTTTTTCTGTATCATTAAAGGGGATACTTTGATTTCAGGCTGGTCATCTCTGTGGTTCTGGTTAGTGAGTTTACAGAGAACATGTTGATAAAATATACAAAGCCAAGAGGATTTTCTGAGTGTTCAGGTGATAACAGATCTATCTGAGGGGATTAATGCTGCCTTGGGTCTTTCCCCATGTGAGAAAGTATTTCTTATTATATGAGTAGAGAAGGCTTACCAAAAAAAATTAGGCAGTGATTTAAAACAGATTTACTGGTTTGGACCCTGCAGAGTTATGCCTGATTTGTGTAAAATGTGCTCAGCTGTGACCAGGGCCAGCTGTCTGCCCAGTCCTATGTCACTCAAGCAGTCTTTCAGTCTCTTAAAATGATTTAATTTGCCATCCTGGCAAAATACCATCCTTGTGAGTTAGTCCACAGGCAGTTTTGGGGAGCTCAGTGCCATGGGAGCTGCTGTGGTGTGTGAAGGGCAGCCTAAGGCAGGTCGTGTGTTTCTGAGGACCTGACATGATGAGGGCACTTCAGAGACGGGGACACTACACATGCCAACTCACCAGCACTGGAAAATCTCAGTGGTGCTTCATAAAAGCAGAGGTCAGTCCTCATGCATGATCAACATGATCAGGGCTCGGTGCTGGTGGCGTATTTCCAGTAAATATAGATGCACCAGCAGCCTACATGGGAAAATGTCAATGCTGAGATGGTTCCCTGATTGTTCCAGTGTGAAGTCTGATGCAATCCGTGGCGAGACGGTGTCGTTGGGGTCATAGGCTAATGAGGGCAAGAGAAGCACTTCTAGAAAAAGGAAGCAGGACAATTGGTCATCCTCCAGTTCAGCCTCTTCAAGCCTTCTATGCCTTTTATTTTCTTCCAATCCTATTTAAAGTTATTAATACTCTATTAAGAGAAACCCCCATGAGGAGAAGACATAAATATGGTAAGTAGGTACTTGGACTGACCATTTGAAAGTGTTTGTCAGTATTTTAAGAACTCTGGGAAGATTTATGGGGGATAGGGGGAGGAGGAGGGCTGCTTTCCACCAAAACAAAACGCAAGGGGTTGTTGTCTGTCTAAATACCATCGCAGAGATTGGTTGTCATGCTAAAAGTTGGTTTTGGATGTGTTTTTAGACTCTGCATGCAACAGTGCTCCTGGATCCGGTCCCAGCTCTCCAAACAACAGCTCCAATAACATCAGCACCGAGAACGGAATTGCAGGATCAGTCACGAGTATTCAAGCAGAGGTACAGAGCCCTTCCGCACCCTGGCTGTTAACACTTGGGTTTCTCATCACTTTTTGCAGAGTTTTAGGAATTTGTGTGTACAAACCAGTGTGCACTGCGGTAAAAAAAAAAAAAAAA
>VWZY01006898.1:440239-456943 GCA_013399075.1 Chloroceryle aenea
AAAAGCCCCAGATCGCAGATCGTGACTTGGAGCGGGCTCGGGGAATTACCTCTCAATCTGGGCTGACAGGGTGCATTATCTGTTTATTAAATCGAGTTTGAGCCAGCTGACAAGCTGCTTATGGTTACTTGTAGTGATTTTGTTGAGAGCAGAGGGTAAAAACAATGTGATTTAGCGAGGTGAAGCACGTAGAGCGTTTCCTGGTCAAATGCAAGTGTCTTAAAATTTGAGAAGTCTGTTCTCATCTATTCTCTATAGAGTGAATTTGTGGTGTGCAGTAGGTTAGTCTAAATATGGCCAAACCAGAACTGGATTAAGTAGAACAGATTTAACCGTTTCCTCCCCACACAGGGATTTGAAAACTTGGTGCCTGATGTCACATGCTAGTTTATAATTCCATAAGCTTTCACCATAACTTGGGGCATCTGCTGTGAAGTCAAGGGCAGGGTCTCCAGTAAACTGGAGTTAAATTTAAAACAGCAGATCCTGGGTTCAGGGTTACGTTTCTGATATTGAGATGTTAACTGTCTCCCACCATAAACTTTATGTAGAATCAAATGGTTTGGGTTGGAAGGGACCTTAAAGATAATCTAGTTCCTACCCCCCCTGCCATGAGCAGGGACACCTCCCACTAGACCAGGTTGTTCCAAGCCCCATCCATCCTGGCCTTGAACACATCCAGTGATGGAGCAAATATGTAGTAAAACAGTGTTGTTGTGTCATGTCACTGGTACTTTTATTTTTATCCAGATTTCCATTAGCTGGTCTCCTCATGAATATGATGTCTGTCTGAACATCGGGGATGTAAGAACAGGCTTGGGCTTGTTCTCCCCGGATTGTCATTTAGAGCTGAAAAGGACTTTTTAAAGGATAAATGTAAACCCTTATTGCGTTCTGGTTTTGTACAGATTTTCACTCTGGTTTTATATCTAATTTAGTGTAACAACATTGAACACAGGCTTTATGCATTCTGTTCTACCCTCTTCAATACCGAATTATCCAACACATGTCTACATCCACTCTAGTCTATTGTTGACCTTGCAAGATTTGGGCCTACAAGAAAGCTGAGGAGAGACTGTTTACAAGGCCATGTAGCAATAGGTTGAGGGGCAATAGTTTTAAACTAGAGAAGGGTAGATTTAGATTGGGTTAGGAAGATGTTCTTTATACTGTGAAGGTGATGGAACATTGGAACAGGGAGGTGGTGGAGGCCCCATGCCTGGAGACATTCAGGGTCAGGATTGATGAGGTTCTGAGCAAACTGATCTAGTTAAAGGTATCCCTGCTTACTACAGGGTGGGTTGGACTAGATAACCCTTCAAGGTCCCTTCCAACCCATTGCATTTGATGATTCTAAGAGTTAGGCATTTACCGTAGAGGTTGGGATGTCATTATGTGAAGTCTTCATTTGACACAGGAAGCTGAAGCTGTGATAAAGAGATGTGGCTTTTGAGATGCCCAGTGAGCACATAGGTAGTTTGGAGCAGACTTAGGAAAAAGTATCTTATGTACAGCATTATTTATTAGGTTTGCAGAACTGGAGACCAGCTGAGCTGAGGGCCCATTTTAGGTATGTTCATGTAGCCTCAGGAAGACTAGTTTGGAGTTTGCTGATCCAGGGGCTGTCAATCTTCTCTATACTTAGCAAACTGCAAAACCCTCATTACTGCTGGTGGAAAAACTAGAGGATTTGACAGTTTCTTGTGATAGAAACAGAGCAGGCAGCTTCCTGCAAGTCAAATGATAGCTTCTGCAGGTACCTATGAAGCTGAAATCATCTCCTTAACTATTACATTTTTTTCAGTTAAACCATTTAAGCTAATCATCTCTAACTAGATCACCAATACCTAATAAAATGGACACAGACAATAAAAAAAACCATCTTTTCATTGTTCTCATAATGCAGCAATTTGGTAACTTAGGCAGAGGCATGAGTGGTGCAGACAGCTTGGAAAAAAAAAATCCCCGTACTGCCAAAGCCTTTTCCTGGCAGTGGTATTTGCCTCTTTTGTGACAATATCGCAGTGGGTCATTCACAGTGATGTTGCTGCATGGGAGGAAAAAAGCATGTTCATCCAGAATTTTAATGAGAGCAGCATTTGATGCACAATCTCCAAGTAAACTGTGTGTAAAAGAGGAAGAAAACCTAGTGTTTGTTTCCCTGAAAATAATGTCTGGAGGATTCTTTTTCACCTTTTATAATTATTGGAAAACAGTAAAAATATCACATACAAATGATTCTGTCATTCCAATCTTAAAACTGTCCAGGACTCTGTAGAATCATAGAAACATTTTAGTTGGAAAAGGCCTCCAAGAACATGGAGTCCAATCATTAACCTAACTTTACCAATTCCAGTGCTACACCATGTCCCTCAGCACCAAATATGCATAGTTTTTAAATATCTCCAGGGATGGGGACTCCACCACTGCCCTGGGCAGCCTTGGACAGGCCTTGACAACCCATTTGAGGAAGGCATTTTTCCCAATGTCCAACCTAAACATCCCCTGGTACAACTTGAGGCCATTTTCTGCTTGTACTATCACTTCTTCCTTGGGAGAAGAGATCAACCACTACCTCCCTCCAGCCTCCTTGCAGGGAGATGTCAAGAGCAAGAAGGTCTTCCCCGACCCTTCTTTTCTCCAGGATGAACAACGCCAGTTCCCTCAGCTGCTCCTCACAACACTTCTGCTCCAGACCCTTCACCACCTTTGTTGCCCTTCTCTGGACATGCTCCAGCCCCTCAATGTCCTTCTTGGAGTGAGGGGCCCAAAACTGAACGCAGGATTCGAGGTGCAGCCTCCCCAGTGCTGAGTACAGGGGGACGATCCGAGCCCTAGTGCTGCTGGCCACGCTAGTGCAGATACAAGCCCAGATGCTGTTGGCCTCCTTGGCCACCTAAGCACATGCTGGCTCATCTTCAGCTGTCTGTCAATCCACACCCCCAGGACCTTGTCTGCCAGGCAGTTTCCAGCCATTCTGCCCAAGTCTGTAGTGTTCTAGAGGGTTGTTGTGACCCAAGTGCAGAACATGGCACTTGGCCTTTCCAGGTCCTTCTGTAGAGCCTCTCAAGCAAATGAGCCTGCCTAACTTGGTGTTTTCTGCAAACTTAAGTGTATTGAATCATTGCCATCGCAGAACGGAATGACACATTAATCACTTTGTGGTGGCAAACAGCACATCAATAACTATTTGCACAAACTGTTTTCCTCCCAGCATTTCAGGCCTAATTAAATGGCTTAGCTAAATGTCCTATTCCTTTGCATTTGGGGAAAAAATAAGTGTGCTCTGTTCCAAGGTTTCATGTTGGATATCAGTAACTGATCCATTTGTCTGTATATATTCATTTGGGGAAAAATAACTGGGCAAGGTAAGGGGTTTTTTAATAGATGTAGCCTTACCTGGTAGCCCAAGTGTTGCCAATATCTTTAATACCACTTACCAGGCTTTCTCATGTTACCAATTTAAAATATTTAGAAATACTTACACATTTTAAAAAAAAAAAACCCAAACTTTCCAACTTGAAGTGTTTCATGCTTACCTTCATGTGTTAGTTTAGATGAGAAATACATCTCTTTGCTTCTTATTTTGCTAGGTCACCTCCTGAACCATTTCAGATACACTGCATGATGGTCTCTCAGCTATTTAAGTGTGCTCTCAGTGTGGAAAGACTACATTTCTCTGCCTTCTTTTCAAATAGGCAATGTCTATTTTTAAATACTTTAAAATCTGAAGATGTTTCCATCTCTGAAAAGTACGTGCTACTCATTGCCATTGCCATTGATACAAGACTATAAAAAGTACCTGACTACAGACGAAAATTGTACAGGCTGAAATTGTTCTCTACTGCACAATTCAAAAAGCATTTGTGTGCAACTTGGAGATGGGATTCGTATATTTAACGTGATGATAATGCTGATAAATACCATATGCTGATAGCATCAAGCTGTTGTGTTTTTCTCTTTGCTGTTTTTAAAACAAATCCCCAGGAGATAGTTTGAGGTGAAGCAATGGAGTATTGTCTGTTCAAAGAGAAAATGGATGTAGTTTTGTTTCACTTATGATATCAGTAAAATACTTCATTACTTTGCCGACAATAACTATTGTATTCTCAATGTGGCATGCTAACATTATGTAATTGAAATTAAAGCAAAATTGCTAGAAGAGCTCAAAATTGCTTGGAAAAAAAGAAGCATGTGGATGCACACAATCACATGTCCTTACCAGGTAGTGCTCAAAATCAAAGTGCTGCCTGCAGATTTCATCCTGTAAGGGCAACGAATTGTCAGTTGAGATCTTAAAAACAAGTTTGCTCTTCTTACAGAAGAACTGATCTGTAATGTGTTTTCTATCAGCTTGAATGATGTTCATGAAAGCACAGAAAGGCAAAAGGAAATAATAAAAAAAATTCACTTTGCAGATGAAATTTTGCACAGGGTCCTATGAAAACTATGGGACTTTGTTCAACACTTGGAATTTAGATGCAGTTGGACACAGGGAGACTGACTGGCAAGTTTGGGGCATATTGAAGAGTGCATTTGAGAGGCACTGTTATCTGCGTCCCATAACAGTGCCAAACATGGTCGTGGGAAGGCTTTGCTCCTCCTGTCCTTGCATGGGCAGCACCAAGTGCAGTTGCAAAGGTGGGATGTCCTGTTAAAGTTGGCAGCTCATCTAGTTAAATTCCCATAAATCAAGGAGGCCGGATTGCTCTTGAAGATTTTTCCGTAGCAAATGTTTTTCAATCTCAGTTCTTATGTGCCTTTTAATATTTTTATTTATTTATTTATTCCCCTAATAGGTTACTGCAGGGTTTTGTGAAGTTTCACCTTGGTGTCTTTGAGGGAGAAAAATAGTTTTTTATTCTCTAGAGCTGGCCCAGCCCCACAATTTTAAGTCTGAAATGTCTAAAAGCCATTCTTCAGATCTCTGTTACATCGATATAGGTTGTTCATAGTAGAATACTAAGTTAATCTTTTTTTTCACAATAGCACCTGAGTTAAACAGTAGAAATTCTATAAAAATCTAAACATTTTATTGAAGTGGGAGAATCACTTGCACAGTACTCAAGATGATCAGAACACTTGTTTCCTAACAGGTTATCGTAATTTTTATAATTAATTTTCCATCACATATCTCAAATCAATCTTACTCTGAAATTAAAGGTATTTTTACTTAAGTGTTCCTCCTTTAAGTGGCCAGAAGATAATTTAGTAAATCTTGGATTTCACCCCCATAATCAGGAGATAGCTACATAAATGCAACCTTAAGGCTTTTTGGTGAAATTTTGAAGTCTGATTTAAGCTAAAGCATACTAGTAAATAACATATATTTTCTATTATTTTCTAAAGAGAACAACAGTCATTGTAATGCTGTGGGGTTTTTTTTTGTTTGGTTTGGTTTTTTTGTTGTTGTTGTTTTCCCTCTAAGGTAATCTGTTTTATCTTTAAAAGGGCAAATACTTGAGAGGCAAAAGTAAGGTGTTAAATCTTCTTTGCAAAAGCTTTTTACAGTTGCACTGCATGAAGAGGGAGCAGGAGCAGAGTACTGGTGAGGATGCTGCGAAGGTGATCTTTGGTCTCCAGGAAAGATTAAATAACCTGTAAAAGGTCTCTCTGTAGAGCAACAAGGTTGGGGGCAATTGCAGAGTGAGGTCATCCTGCTGTTGGTCATCCTGGTCTCATCACCTCTGCATGATAACGGCAGTGGTGCACAGGGTGTGCACCATGTCTGTGATTGTTTAGGCTGGATCCGAAACCCACCTTAGCTCCTTTGTTGAGTATTTCCAATGTCAGAAGTGAAATTACATGCTCTGCATGTTTCTGATGTATTCTGCATACTATGTCCTTGATCCAATCTGTGGATGCTGTCTCACCAGGACAATCTTCTCAATTTTGTTTCCAGACCAGCCTGGCTCACAGACTTGTGAATCGTGAAGGCTCAGTAACACAGCTTCCACTCTACACATCTCCTTCTTTGCCCAACATCACACTAGGACTGCCTGCAACTGGCCCTTCCAGTGTAAGTGGTGGGGTAGGGGAAATGAAGCTTTTGGAATGTTGCTTGCTCCAATTTATCCCTCAACCCACCATGCCATCGATGGTTCCTTTCCAGGGAGGATCAGCACAGCAGGATGCTGAGAGGCTGACTATTCCAACCTTACAGCAGCGGATCTCTTTATTTCCTGGCACTCACCTCACTCCCTACTTGAGCACTACAACGTTGGAGAGAGACGGGGGAACCGCACATAACCCTCTTCTGCAACACATGGTCTTACTGGAACAGCCAACGGCACAAACACCCTTAGTCACAGGTGAGTTCTTCACAGCTGATGTGTAAAGCTCCCAGGCTGGGGAAAGAGAGCAGAGGACATCTTCTGGGGTTTGTGAAGTCTTGTCTCTTGTACAAAAGAGATGCTGCATTGCAGGAAGCTAGATGGGAGCGTAGATATGCTTGAGGGTAGGAAGGCTCTTCAGAGGGAACTGGACAAGCTGTATCAATGGGCTGAGACTAATGGGATGAGGTTTAACAAGGCCAAGTGCCATGTTCTGCATTTGGGTCACAACAACCCTCTGGAACACTACAGACTTGGGGCAGAGTGGCTGGAAACTGCCTGGCAGACAAGGTCCTGGGGGTGTGGATTGACAGACAGCTGAAGATGAGCCAGCATGTGCTTAGGTGGCCAAGGAGGCCAACAGCATCCAGGCTTGTATCAGCACTAGTGTGGCCAGCAGGACTAGGGCTCAGATCATCCCCCTGTACTCAGCACTGGGGAGGCTGCACCTCAAATCCTGGGTTCAGTTTTGGGCCCCTCACTCCAAGAAAGACATTTTGGGGCTGGAGCCTGTCCAGAGAAGGGCAACAAAGGTGGTGAAGGGTCTAGAGCACAAGTCTTGTGAGGAGCCGCTGAGGGACCTGGCTTTGTTCATCCTGGAGAAAAGAAGGGTCAGGGAAGACCTTCTTGCTCTTGACATCTCCCTGCAAGGAGGCTGGAGGGAGGTAGTGGTTGATCTCTTCTCCCAAGGAACAAGTGATAGTACAAGCAGAAATGGCCTCAAGTTGTACCAGGGGATGTTTAGGTTGGACATAGGGAAAAATGTCTTCCTCGAATGGGTTGTCAAGGCCTGTCCAAGGCTGCCCAGGGCAGTGGTGGAGTCCCCATCCCTGGAGATATTTAAAACCTGTGGAGATGCCGGGGAACATGATTTAGAGTTAGGCTAATGGTTTGACTTGAGCTTAGAGGTATTTCCCAGCAAAAATGATGCTATGCTCTATACATTCCATAGGTATAGCATATAACCTCAAGGATGGGTTTGTTCATGTGTTGGGTAGTGGTGACGTTTGCAAAGTCAGAGGTTGCCCATCTCCTTCCAAGCTGCCTCATCATTTTGGCAAATGAAAATAAAGATTGTTTACTTCCCTGAGTAAGGTTTAATTTTGTACATCACAATTTAAAGCTATATTGTTAGAGTTCTAATCATTTTAGATTAAAGTGGAAACAAACCTATTGTGTCTTACATGATTATCCTTCAAGTTTATCATGGGTGGTTTCTATTCCATATAGGAAAGGCACATATTTACAAAATCACTGATTAAAACGCTTTCTTTTTGTCATTAGTATAAATGGCAAAAACATGGCAAAATCAACTGCACTCAAACAGATTGTATTTGTTTGTATATGTTACATTTTCAGTATGCTAATTGCTTTGAATCACTCCCTGTGTCATATTTTCAGAACTAAGTACCTGTGGGAAGGCATATTTCTATAAATAGCCTTGATTCAAAGCAATAATCCCCTGTAGGATGCGTTTCTGGTTCGTGGTGTGTAATGTGGGGACAAAAGGATGTTCTGCGTCAGTTAACAGACGTGTCGATTTTTATTTCTTTCATTCTGTTATTGATGGAAACTCTTGGGAGATGTGGAACACTGAAGCGTTACAGCACAGCTCGCTGGTTTGGCTCGTGCCTGCTTTATCATTCAAACCCTGGGAATATACGTGGGGTCGTGATAAGTTTACGAGCACATACTTGTGGGAAAGCTGAAGCACAGAAGTGTGGTATTTAGCCAGTGCTCTCAGAGCCATGAGATGGTGTCTGCAGATTCCTTGCACCTTTATGTCATTATCTGTTGCAACCTTCTGCCATGGTTGCTGTGTGTGGCATGACGAGGTTCCCCAGAGTCACGACACGGCTCTTCACCAGGTGCCCTTTGCCCAGGGTCCGTTGCTGAAGAGCCAACAGAGAAAACTTCCCCTTTTAACCTATCACCAAAATTTACTTCTCTGATTATGCTGATGCTTGCTTTTGAGGCACACATGGGAAGAAGGGTTATTCTGTTTCCTGTTCAATCTCTCTCAAAGCTTCTCTCGGCTTACAGCATACTGTGTTTCTTCCAAGTGTGTTCCTTCTAGTCCACCTGCTACATGTGGTGTTTTCAGAGCAAGTACGACATATTATAAACCAACACTTCAGAGAGGTATTCACTATACAGTAGAGCAACAAGAAGAAAAACACGTTCCAGATGCAGCAACTAGAGGAGAGCAAGCTAACACATGGTCTCAAAAGCCCTAAGTGGACTGTCTGCCAAACTACAGTTAGTACCTCAAACTTCCTTGGGAGCAAGGTGGAGTTTATTAGGGTTCTGCTGATAACCTTCAGCTCTGGTAGAAGCAATCCTGATGGCTGCAAAATGATGCAGCATGTTGGCATATTCTTTCAGTGCTGGATGGTGGACATGCAGGCTTGGGGAAACTAGAGCAGAATTCCTTATATCTGCTGTTTCTGTTGGGAGAGATTACTCTGAATAATATCCTTCATGGTGACATAGGTGTTCTGATTAGGAACATGGCATTTCCTTGGAAAGCCTTCACAGGGGGACCTTGGTCATTCACTTAGAGGAAGCTAGTCTTCCAAGGTCTCCTGTGCAAACTTTATATGATTCCTCTGCTGTTTAATTTGAACTTTTGAGAAGAACAACTGTGCTGCAGGGGAGATGGACCACATCTTTCCAAATTATTCACATATTCATATGCACACAGACACCTTTACAGAATCATAGAATGGTTTGGGTTGGAAGAGACCTTAAAGATCATCTAGTTCCAATCCCCCTGCCATAGGAAGGGACACCTCCCACTAGACCAGGTTGCTAAAAAACGCATCCAACCTGGTCTTGAACACTTCCAGGGATGGAGCATCCACAGCTTCCCTGGGTTACATGTGCCAGTGTCTCACCACCCTCAAAGTGAAGAATTTAATTTCTAATCGTAGTCGCTCCTCTTCCAGTCTGAAACCATTACCCCTGGTCCTGTCACTGCAAGTCCGTGTAAAAAGTCCCTCCCCAGCTTTCTTGCAGGCCCCCTTCAGATACTGGAAGGTAGCAATAAGGTCTTCCCAGAGCCTTCTGTTCTCCAGGCTGAGCAACCCCAACTCACATTTAGTCCTTACAGCAGAGTAGTTCTAGCCTTCAGATCATCTTCATGGCCTTCGTCTGGACCTGCTCCAACAACATTTTTACTGTAGATAAGATCCCCATTCACATGCTTCTTTTCAAAAAAGCCAAGAGTGGAAGAAACTCAGAAAATCTTTTCCCAAGAAGAGAGGCTTTTAAATGAGTTGGATTCTTCTACTTAGTGTAGTTCTGAGTCAGTGGGGAAAAAGACATCCTATCCTGGGACAGAAACATCAAGATGTTTCTAAACCACTGTGTTCAGCTGGCTGCAGACTCTGGTCAGCTTCTCTCACTTCTCAACCAAAGACTGAAGAAAGAAAAGATACAGCTTCTTTGACCTTTGAACTGGGTGGTATTTCTGAATGTTACTGACCACTTCTGTAGTCTTTAGTTTGTTTTATACAATGAACTAAAGCATAAAAGTACTTCTTCCTCAAGGTGTGTGCAGCCTTATCCACATTAGGGAGATAGTGATGATACCTTTCTATCCCAAGTTGTCATGAGCAAAAGTAAAGGATGATCCTCTGGTTCTCCACCGTTGGGTTGGGCATGTCTTCGGGTCTCAGCTTCCTAAGAAGAATGTGAAGGTATGTTTTTGGAGAGCGGAGCAAGAACAGCTAAAGAGACAAGCCATTTCCTAACAACTCACCTGTACTCGGTGCAGTATTGCACATGGTAGGCATAAGAGACACCCAGATTGCCAAGAGCATGTGAGTAACAGAAGTTATCACAAAATAACCATAAGTTTTCCTTAAGTTACTAGCATGTACAAATAGGGCAGTGATGGAGACACCAGCTATTTGTCATCTTGGCATCTAACTTATCTTTTTTATACAGAAATAATGAAGCCTGATGGCTCCTGTATTCCTGAAATGCTTGAAGGGAGTGCCTTTTTCCAGTGCAAACCCGGTCATGTGTTTATCACATAGAAATTTTCATCCCTGGTCATTGCTGTGGGGAGGGTTTAGCACAGATAAGGGCAGCCATGCTTCTCTGTGTGGTCTAGAGTGGGAAGAAGCTTCATCATCATCCATCATCATGTCCAGTGAGCACCCTTTAAGGTATAATTGATGGATGCTGCAGGGCATCAGCCTGGGTTGGTGCTTTCCTGGAAATGTACCTGGGATTACTCCCTATACCAAGGCAAACTGTAAGACTTTAACTTCTCCAAGGTACCGCTGTGATCTTCATTCATGTCACCCACAGAGCAATGGAAGGGTCCATAAGGTATCACTGATTTTACAAAAATAAATGTCTCCCTAGGGTCTCTTGAGTAATCAAGAAAATAAAGAATTCAAAAAAACCAAAGTATTAACTCCAATACGATGATAATTAATTGTTGTCTGTTCTCTTTTAAGGATGCTTCAGCTGTAAGTGGCGAGCTGGCTGGTTTTAACATGATATGTCATTGTCACCATCAGTGTTACTCAACAGACATTTTCTCCCTTCCTTTCTTCTTCCTTTTTTTCTTCTCCGCTGTTTTTTCCTCCATATTATCTTCAGACTGGTATCTTTCAGGACTGCCCCTCCACGCACAGTCCCTGGTTGGTGGAGAACGGGTCTCCCCTTCAATACACAAACTCCGACAGCATCGCCCACTGGGGCGCACGCAGTCAGCTCCCCTGCCTCAGAATACCCAGGCCCTCCAGCAGTTAGTGATCCAGCAGCAGCACCAGCAGTTCTTGGAGAAACACAAACAGCAATTCCAGCAACAGCAACTGCACATCAACAAGGTAGGTATGACTTGTTTAAAGTCTTTCAGCATCAGTACCAACTTTAGACGACGGTAGTTTGGAGTTTCTTGTGGGATAATGTCTGTTGTCATTTGACCTCCATAAACAGCTGGCCATCCATCCTTTAATTTCTTTTTTGTGATTTTGAGAAATACATCAATAAGGATGTGGACATCCATTGCCAAGACAAGGATCAGTATGTGTATTGCAGACAGTGCAAAGGCAGCATAGTTCTAACTTCCGGTTTTCCAGTAATACTTTTTTAAAATTGTCATTGGTGCCATTCATCCATATCAGGAACTTTCTCAGTTTTGTAGCAGGAGACATAAAATGCTGTCAGTGGATATGGGGATATATTCATGTGTGTATATTCAGTTTGAAAGGGAGAAAGAACAGTAATATGGATTTGAGGAGGAAAAAAAAAAAAAAGGTGAGGGATTTCAGATGTGGCAACAAGCAGAAAACAATCAGAAGTGAAGATGCTCAGGTTTAGTGAAGCATTTTTCACTGGAATTACCTTTGGAAAGAGAAAAGCTATTGCCATCTCTAGTCCAGATTCTCTAAACTATGTGTAAAGCATTGCAGTGTCCTATCTTATTTCTTCTCCTGAAAACGAGGACAGCATTGGTGTGCTTCCTGCAGAGGTTGTTTTGAAGATTAATTAGATTCGATTCAAAAATTGCTTTGAAGAAAGCAGGCACTATGTTATTTTGCTTTCTGTAAATCACTTGGAGGACATCAGGTGAACTTCACAGAGCCCTGCTCAGCAGTGCACAGTTTTCAATTGCTACGTAGCCAAAAATTGTCTGTCTGGGCATCCCAAAATTACAACAGAGCTGAAACAAAACTGCCTTGGGGATGATTGCATGGATTACGCATTAAAAAAGACAAAATCTATCCTGATGTTTCAACCCACGGGAAGGTAAGTGCAGCAGGTCTGATAACAAGTGGTATGGATGCAGCTATGAT
The DNA here is from genome assembly GCA_013399075.1 of Chloroceryle aenea. Lineage (NCBI taxonomy): Eukaryota > Metazoa > Chordata > Aves > Coraciiformes > Cerylidae > Chloroceryle > Chloroceryle aenea. Next base: position 452,388 of record VWZY01006898.1, read on the forward strand.
GTTTTCACTCCAGCCAACGTTTTCCTCCCAGGATTTCAGAAGTCACAGTCTGTTCCTAGACTTGCAATATAAAAAGGCTGTTGGGGAAGGGAGTAATCAATTTTAATCAGTGTGATATTTTTCAGACTCTGATTTGTACTGGTTTGAGGCTTTCTAAAGACTTTTCTCAAGAAGTTCCAGTGGTAGCTTTCTTTAACAAGCAAATCCAGTAGTAGGTTTTGGGAGGACAAGTTAAATGGCAGGCAGACCTTTCAGATTGGTGCAGTTTAATTTATAGTGGAGAAAACACAGCTACCAAGAGCTGGATTTAAAAAAATAATAATAAAAAAACCTCAGCCACACAGCCCCCCCCCCCAAAACTTTGTTTATAGACTCGAGCTAAGGCAGGATGATTACACAAGTTACTGACGTCAATCATGTACTTCTGGAGAGCTGCCACTGCGCACTGTGTGTGCCAGCCCCAGACCTCATTCAGCCCTGCACACTAGGGTGGTGGGGAGCTGCTGCTGCCATAGAAATTTTCCCCTTACCCCACTCCAAACACACTTTGTGACTGGGATCATCAGACACAGGGCACTAGGTAGGGTTCCTTTGTTGAGAAATAAACGTCAGCCTCAGCGGTTTGTTTGCTTGAGGGTTTTCAGGCTTTTCCGTTACCAGCGCTTGTAAGCGTCCAAAGCCTTCACTGTGACGTACCCACTGAACTCATTCAGACTTTCGCTTGGACCTCCCAGGAGCTGGAGAGCATGTGCAACTGGGACCAAGCAAGTCCTCCCGCAGCGCTCTGAATTTCAGCTTTGTGGGAGCTGTGATCTATCGCATCCTCAGCAGAAGCAGGCGGGGAGCAGCAGGGGGGTGTAATTAAACTGATTGCGCAGTGGCAGCTTCCCTGTGTTTGATTTATATAAGTAATGAGTTGAAATGGTTTCGGTACGAGCGCTGTGTGCATGTGGCAAATTTATCCCGTGGGACAGCATCCAAGTGCTGACACAGAAAAAGACTTTTCCCAGATGCGCAGATATTTTAAGACCCTCATGTGTAGGAGAGCATGGGCACAACTAAAAATAATGGAATAAATTGCTGCCTTTTAATTATTAGCAGAACTGACAGCACTGTCTGTTAAGATTTTGTTGGATTTCCTGTAAATAACATGAGGCTGGTTTCAATTGCTTGTGATTTTTCTGAACTTCAAGATTTTTGGCCTTAAACTTTCCCTGGTAGGTGCCTACATCAGAGGAAATTTTTGAGAAGGTTGCAGCCAAAGCAAGTCTTGCTATTTCCAGGAAGGCGGCTCAGGAAAAATATGTTGGTTTGTTCCTAATGAAAAATAATGAGAATAAGCATCCAGGGGATTCAGCTGTGAAGCCTTGATGCCTGAGGCTTTGGAGCGGTAACTTGGAATTGGACCAACGAAGATGGGGTGGGTGGCTGGCTAGGGAAGGAAAGGGAAGGAAAGTGCAGAAGGATGGGTTGGATGAGATGGGTTCAAAGGAGGAACAGAGCTCCTTGTGATAACCACAGGGGAGTGTGCCCCCCCCAAGGTGTGATATCTGCCAGCGTGGACTCTGAAGTCATAGTATCAGGTGCTAGTTTGGGTTGGAAGGAACCTTGAAAGCCCATCTAGTCCAACCCCCCTGCTGTGAGCAGGGACATCTGGAGCTGGAGCAGGTTGCTCAGAACCCCATCCAACATCAGCTGGAATGTTTCCAGGGATAGGGCATTGACCACCTCTCTGGGCAACCTGGGCCAGTGCCTCACCTTCCTCAGCATCTAAAACATCTTTCTTAGATATATTTTAAGCCTCCCCTCTTTTAGTTTAGGTCTTGGTCTGCCGCCTTCAGCAGCAAATAGCAGGTTGCTTGAGCATAGCAGAGCACATGGCTCATCCCATTTGGGAGCTGGCTCACTGAGGGAGAGCGCCCTGGCTCATCGCAAAGCTCTGAATGGAGAATGAAGGTCCAAACTGTTCTCATCTGGTGTTTGTGTTGTCACATTTGTATTTGTTTTAAGGAGGAGAAAAGACCACACACAAAAAACCTACAATGTCCCCTGAAAATGGAGATGAACGAGACAGACCTGAATGAAAAGAGCATTATTGAAGTTGCCATACCAAGCACTCAAGCTACGACATAGTGGTGTCCCACAGAACTCTTGCACTATTTTTTTTTTTAAATCTTTTTGATCTAATTTATGATAATAAGTGATCTTAACATCAGCTTTATCGTATTGAAGCCATAACCTCTCTGCCTTGGCTGCAGGTTTGGTGGTGTGCAGCACCTCTGCTCCCTGTCTGCTGTAGAGTTAAAATAAAAGCTATACATCATCATGGGAGCACTGACCTGAAATTACACAGCCAACCTGCACTTGTGTTTCCCACCTCTTTGTGTGTTTTGACATTCAAACCTTGGAAATGGTTTTCCTCCTTGGTGCAGGAGCTTTGAAGTGCCATTCAGCAGGACACAAGGCGTTTGGTTTTCATGTGTTTGTACATCATCACACCTGTTGTGGTGAAAATGCTATTGAGGGGTTTTGCTAGGAGCTGTTGTTTGGGATGTTCCCTTTGGTCTATGCACAGAGGCCAGCAGTCTTGTGGGCCGTCCAGCAGGTAGGCTGCTGCAGAGTTATTCTTTCTCCTACTGTCTCATCATTTCCAGGAAATAACAAAAAAGCAAGATTTTTCTAGGCTTCGGGGGCTACAGAAGTCTCTGCCAGGTTCCTGCATAGCTTATGCCTAACTTAGCCTCTCCCCATCATCATCATCTCTTGTTTCAAAATTAGAATCCAAGGGGTACCTCATGTAGGAATAGTCATGTTGATAGCCAGAAGAGCAAGGCTCATGCTATTGTTTCCAAGTAATTAATTCAAGTCCCCTGTGATACTTTTTCCTCTCTGAGCACTTGTCCACGTGCACGTTCCCCCACAAATGCCCTCTTGCCTTATTCCTCTTCATGTTCATCTCTTGTTCTCCTAAACTGGAAAGGATCTTGAGAATAGGATTTTGAGAATAAGGAAAAACTTGTTTCCTTTGATGGTGCCAGAACCAGCCCCAGGCTGCCCAGAGAGGTTGTGGAGTCTACTTCTCTGGAGAGATTTCAAACACTCACTTGAAACCTGGTGTAGTGGGAGGTGTCCCTGCCCATGGCAGCGGGGTTGGAACTAGATAACCTTTAACATCCCTTCCAACCCAAACCATTCTATGATTCTATGCAGAAGTAGGTATATCGTATCTAGTAGCCAAACCAGGTGCCAGCCCACCTGAAATTTTACTAGCAAAGAAATGCAGATTTTTTTTCCTTATGAAGCATTCCACAGAAAACATGAATATTTATGTTTTCTTTGTATTGTGACCTGACGTTGCTGTTCTTTGTATTTCAAAGATGTAGATAATAAATCTTGCCAGCTGCGTCAAGTCTCTTAAAAATGCTTGTGAATAGAGATATGATAGTTTGTTCCATACTGACGCAGTTAACTGTCAGAGACTAGAGAAGCAGTTCCTTTAACGATGTTTTATGGTGGCACTGTGTCATAGCCAGAAGTGACCATGTTTGAAAATAGAGGAGTAACCTTATTGCCAAGGAATCTAGAGAGCTAACTAAGGGAAGGAGCAGTTATTTATAGTTCATTGTGTAATTGTTTGCTATTACAGATATGTTTGTAAGCATTTGCAATGCTATCTCACTTTATATTCATTCCCTTGCACTTTTATTACCTTAAATTTTCTTAAATTACACAAACATGTTCATGAAATTGTAAAACTTGAAGGTTTTTAGGGAGCTTTAATGATCTTGGGCTGCACATATTCATGTATTACATGGAATACATTCATAACAAAGTGGTTTTTTTTTTTTCAAAATTGTCCTTTAAGAAGAACAGGGTTGCAGCAGTTAGAACAAATGGTATACCAAGAGATTTACTTTGTCTTAGGAGGGAAAATGGGATATTTGAAATGTCCTTGTCATTGACCACTTAAACTTTCAACCTTCATTGTATTTTTCATTCAATTCTTACATTTTTATGGAGTTGGAATAATTTAAAACTTCTAAGGAATTACAGTGCTTCTCATTGCCATTAGATTTGACAATGACATTCACCGTAAGTTATTTTCCCAGCAATTACCTTGCGTAGTTCCCAAGTTCAAAAGTTCAGAGCTTAAGACCTTCAATCCAAGTAGGGGGAAAAAAAAAAAGTCTCAGAAGATGGTTCATGATGATTTAATTATCTTTAAAATAGATTATATTCATCAAGCCTAGGAGAGCTTAAAGGAAATTGATGGAAGAACTTGAGCTTAATGCCGTTTAGTTATCCTGTGTGTATTACAAGTAATGAAACTGGGGAGGTGGGAGGATGGGGTGTATCTCACAAAAATCCTTGAGAATTTGGGATGATTAAATCTTTTAGGTTGGCAGGAACCTCATGAGGTCACTTAGTCCAATGCTCAAGCAGGGTCAACTACAGCAGGTTGCCCAACACCATAGGAGGTTGGATTTTGAGTATCTCTAAGGATGGAGACTCCACAACCTGTTTATGCCCTCAGTTAACAAAAAAAAAAAAAAAAA
>VWZY01006898.1:456951-474495 GCA_013399075.1 Chloroceryle aenea
AAAAAAAAAAAAAAAAAAAAAAAAAAAAAAAAAAAAAAAAAAAGTTTTCTTGTATTTGGAAAGAATTTCACATTGGTTTTGTTTGTGCCCGTTGCCTCTTGTCCTGTCACCTCTGAGTGTACCCTATCAGACCCTATGGACTGATTTTTTTTTAAGTACTCCCTAAACCTGTTGGTCTTCATCCTTCCTTGTTCCAGACTTTTCCCCTGGTCTCAGGGGCTTGGGAATCCTGAAGGATGGTCTTACTGGTAAAGAATACATTGTGTCATGACATTTTCTATGTCATTTGTCACCAGGTCACTTCCCTCATTCAGCAGTGGGCCCATGATTTCCCTGGTTTTTTCTTTCTTGATGCCCTTCACATCCCTTGCCAGATTCAACTCCACCTTGGCTTTGGCTTAACACAATACAAGCAAGATCAGATAGCTTCTCTTGGTTTACCTGTCCTGCTTCCAAGTCTTGTACACTACCTATTTATGTATTGAATGCACTTGAGAGCTTCTTGCTCATCCATGCAGTCCTTCTGCTTGATTTCTGATTTGTTGGGATGGATTTTTATGAGCTTGTAGAGACCGTGACTTTCAGCCATCTCTCCTGGACCCCTCTCATCTCTAGGGCTCTATATAATGAAACTCTTCCAAGCGGATCCCTGAAGAGGCCAAAGTCTGCTTTCCTGAAATCCAGTGCTGTGGTGCTGATTTTTGCCCTGTTCCCTTCTCTTAAGATCTTCAACTCCATCATCTTATGGTCACTGCAGCTAATGCTGCTTCTGTGACTTCCACATTCCTGAATACTCCTTTGTTTTTATGTATTAGGTCCAGGAAAGTATCTCCCCTGTTGGTAGGTTGATTGCCTGTGTCAGGAATTCAGCATCAATGCACTGAAATCTCCTAGAGTGCTTGAGCCCTGCTTTCTTGTCCGTCCAGCAGGTAGCAGGGTGGTTAAAGTCCCCCATGAAGACCAAGAGTTTTCATCCAGGTGTTTGAAGAAGGCCTCATCTACTTCTTTCTGATCAGGTCTACAACTGTCTACCCACGACAAGAACACTTACTGTGGTCTGTCCAATTACCTTGGCATTTAAGCTCTTGACTGACTCCAGATCCATATCAATACACAGAGCTCCATGCGTTCCTGGTCCTCCCCTGCCTAAAGGGCAGCTTCCCTTCCTCACCTCTCCAGTTTGCCCTTCCTAAAAAGCCTGTATCCCTCCATCACAGCACTCCAGTCACATGAGCTAGTCCTCCACATCTCCGTAGTCCCAGGGAGGCCATCGCCCTTTAACTGCACACTGACTTCTCATCTTCCTGTTAGGTCCCCATGCTGCATGCACTAGCACAGAGACATTTCAGGGGGGCACTCAAGCATGCCAATTCCCCTGGACAGGACTGAGATCTTCCCCATAGGCTCTTCTGCATCCGCCTCCACCCTGCACTTAAAAGGATACCACTTCAGCTCGTTTTTTTGTTGGTTGCCATGTGCTTTCTGCTCACAACACCCCAGGGCCTCAGCCTGCCTACTCTGTCCCCGGCTGCCTTAGCTGCTGCTTGAGGAACCACTCCCTCTGCTGTTGGTTCTGGTTCAAAGCTCTGACCACCAGCTTGGCCAGCCTGATGGCAAAGGTGCTTTTCTTCAGGTATATCCCACCGCTTTCAGGAAACTGTTGACTCTAAGAGATGGTTCTACAATTGTAGAAACCAAAACCCTCTAGCCAACAGCAGGCAGTTGTTGATCCCAGAGAGTCTCGCCTTAAGCTTCTAGGCAAGATAATGTTGTTCTGCATGTCCTGCTCCTCTTAGGAGACAGGGCACCTCAAACTCAGTCGTCCACAAAGTGCTGGAAAGCCATGGCACTGTGACCTGGTCCTTGCAATGTTCCATTTTTAAAAGCTTTGAGCCCCAGTTTTATGATGTCCTCAGGTTTGAGCTGCTGTTCTTCAAAGAGCAAGTTACTTACTGGTAGTAACTCCTTCTGCATCTGCTCAATAACCGCGTTTTGATTTAGCTTTATTAGATTTAAAATCAATATTGCTTTTCATACCAATGACCTAGTCCTTATTAGAGGTCTGCCCTGACAACTTTCAAAGTTCTGCAGTTTCTATATAAGCCTGTGAAACCTCCTGAGCTCTTTTAAAGACAGGAGGTCGATTTATTTGTCCATGTGGTAGATTTAAAAACAGATCACTTTTTTTTTTTCCAAATAAAATTCATAAGCAGTCTGAGATGGCAGACTATGAATTTTATCTCACCAATGAACCTTCAAAAAGTCTGAGCATGTATGAACTATAGTGAAAATTAAGTTGTTCCCTTTTTTTTTTAGCAGCCACTTTCAGAGAAGTTCAGTGCCTCTGTTAGGAAGGTCTGGCTAGAATGATGCTACTCTTGCAGTTTGCTTCTGTACAGATGCTGCAAGCTGAGCATCCGCAGTTTCCTCTTAGTTAACTTCATACAAGCTCATGTTTTGGAGGAATTGAAAAATTCTTAAGATTCCTAACTCAGCCTCTCACTTTACAGATAAAATGCAGCATGTGCTTCATGAAGCAACTGGGCAAACAAGGTAGCAGAAGCTCTCTTATAGGGTTTGTGTCTCTCTTACTGTTTTCAGAATTTAATTGCAAAAATGTTTTGATGGTTGTTCTGCTTCTCCTGTGTGGGTTTGTGGATGGAGCACCATCCATAGGCGTGCACATGCAGGGTGCTCTTGCCTCTTCAGGGGAAAATCAAGTGCAAAAAGAAGGGGCCATCATTACTTGGAATCCAGGATTTCATAGAGCTTAATGCCAAGGTTGCCCTGACCTTTCCCTCGAGTGGTTGTTTTGGACCCAGTTTATAAGATAAGAGCTCTAATTCATGATTACCCTTTTCATGAAGGTGGTTCTTTGAGGAAAGCAGAGTGAACTTTACCTATGATGAGTTACATTTTATCAGTTAACCTCTGGGTTGTTTTCAGATTATATCAAAACCCAATGAACCAGCTCGACAGCACGAAAGCCACCCTGAGGAGACAGAAGAAGAGTTACGGGAACACCAAGCCCTTTTGGAGGAGCCATACAGTGACAGAGTCACCAGCCAAAAGGAGGCATCGGGGCTGACCAGTGTGGTGCAAGTGAAGCAAGAACCCATTGAGAGCGATGAGGAAGAAGTGGAGCCACAGCAGGAGCTGGAGTCAGGGCAGAGGCAAGCTGAGCAGGAGCTGCTCTTCCGTCAGGTGAGCTCTCAAGAGTACCGAGTTCAGGACTCGGTTCTTTGTAAAAGATTTTTTTGTTCTTGGTAGTCACCTTGTACTGCTCTTAAGTGGAAGAAGCTAGTAGGAACCAGTTCTTGAGGATTTGCTGTGTAAAGAAAACTACATTAAAGTCAGGGACATCCTTTCTTGGAGTGACCGTGTCAGCTTGGAAGTCCCAGGGAGGAGAATGCAGATCTCAGAATCACAGCATGCTTTGCATTGGAAGGGACCTTGAAGATTATTTAGTTCCAGTACCCCTGCTATGGGCAGGGACACCTTCCACTAAATGAAGTTGCTCAAAGTTCCATCCAACCTGTTCTTGAACACATCCAGCAATGGAGCAACACCTGAGAAAACACATTCATTGTGTTTGCAGCCACTGAACCACTTTCTGTTTCTGTCATTGGGAAGATAAAATGTGTCTTAACATTTTTGAACACTAAATACTAGCAGAGGATTGCATGTTTTAAAACAAATTGGCTGCCCCAAAGAAAGTCTGGATAAGGGAACTAAGGATGAGGTTCATTGGAGGGTGTTCCTCTTCAGAACTTGAAGATCCAAGAGATTGCAGCTATGCTCACTTTTGAGGGTAAGCACCAGAAGCCTGTGGATTGTGAGTAATAAATCCAGTGACAGCGTAGCATAGCAGAATCATTCCAGTCACGTGGTGGTCTCCCAGAGCTGCCTGTCATGGTAGCNCTGCTCTTAAGTGGAAGAAGCTAGTAGGAACCAGTTCTTGAGGATTTGCTGTGTAAAGAAAACTACATTAAAGTCAGGGACATCCTTTCTTGGAGTGACCGTGTCAGCTTGGAAGTCCCAGGGAGGAGAATGCAGATCTCAGAATCACAGCATGCTTTGCATTGGAAGGGACCTTGAAGATTATTTAGTTCCAGTACCCCTGCTATGGGCAGGGACACCTTCCACTAAATGAAGTTGCTCAAAGTTCCATCCAACCTGTTCTTGAACACATCCAGCAATGGAGCAACACCTGAGAAAACACATTCATTGTGTTTGCAGCCACTGAACCACTTTCTGTTTCTGTCATTGGGAAGATAAAATGTGTCTTAACATTTTTGAACACTAAATACTAGCAGAGGATTGCATGTTTTAAAACAAATTGGCTGCCCCAAAGAAAGTCTGGATAAGGGAACTAAGGATGAGGTTCATTGGAGGGTGTTCCTCTTCAGAACTTGAAGATCCAAGAGATTGCAGCTATGCTCACTTTTGAGGGTAAGCACCAGAAGCCTGTGGATTGTGAGTAATAAATCCAGTGACAGCGTAGCATAGCAGAATCATTCCAGTCACGTGGTGGTCTCCCAGAGCTGCCTGTCATGGTAGCAGTAATGAAGATGAAAAGGTTGTGATTCTCTGAAGGCATCAGCATTCCTCATCTGGCTGTACCTACAGCCATGCATAAGCCCCCCCATGGGATCTGCAGCCAGGAGCAGATTGCAGCAGCTGTGTCAGGCTGTAGCTCTCTAAGTCAACCCACAGCCCTTGGCTCGGAAGAGCAGACTGGTGCCAGCTTTGCAGTTGCAGTGTCTGTGCCTAAGGTGCAAATTGGTCATTCCCTGTACTTATTTGCATCTTGCTGCTGTCTTCTTAGCACTGTGAAGCGGACTCACCTGTGCCCCCGTGAACATCACTGGCTGTTGTTGCTCAGAGACTACATTTTCAATTCCTTATTAAGCAGCGTTATCTTCATAACAGCCTCTCACCTTCATTGCCAGCCATGTTTGTAGAAAGTGCTGTTTGATTTATACAGTCACATCTGAGCCTCAGTGCCTTTGTAAATAAATAAATTAATTAAATGTAACATGCTGAATTGCTAGGCCCAAAGAGTGGTGGTAAATGGAGTTGAATCCAGTTGGCGGCTGGTCATAAGTGTCATTCCTCGGGGCTCAGTACTGGGGCCTGTTCTCTTTAATAACTGCATCAATTGGATGAGGGGATGGAGGCAGCCTTGGTGAGTTTGCAGATGAAACCAAGTTAGCTGAAAGTTTTCATCTGCTTTAAGTTAGGAAGGCTTTTCAGATGGATCTGGACAGGCTGGATCGATGGGCTAAGGCCAGTGGGATGAGCTTCAACAAAGCCAGGTGCCAAATCCTGCACTTGTGTCACAACAACCCCCTGCAACATTCCAGGCTTGGGGAAAAGTGGCTCTAAACTGCCTGGTGCAAGAGGACCTGAGGCTGTTGGTCAACAGCCAGCTGAAGATGAGCCAGCATGTGCCCAGGTGGCCAAGAAGTCAAATGGCATCCTGGCCTGTATCAGCATTAGCATGGCCAGCAGGACTAGGGCAGAGTCCCCCTGCACTCAGCACTGGTGAAGCTGCACCTTAATCCTGGGTTCAGCTTTGGGCCCCTCATGCCAAGAACGTCATTGAGGGGCTGGAGCATGTCCAGAGAAGGCCAACAAAGTTGGTGAAGGGTCTAGAGTGCAAGTCTTGTGAGAAGCAGGTGAGGGACCTGGGGTTGTTCAGCCTGGAGAAAAGGAGGCTCAGGGGAGTCCTTCTCACTCTTAACAGCTCCCTGACAGGAGGTAGTATCCAGGTGGGGGTCAGTCTTTTCTCCCAAGGAGCGAGTGATAGTTCAAGAGGAAACGGCCTCAGATTGTGGCAGGAGAGGTTTAGGTTGGACATTAGGAAAACTGTCTTCCTCACAAGGGTTCTCAAAGCCTGTCCCAGGCTCCCTTGTCCCTATCCCTGGGGGGAAGTTTTAAAAGCTGTGTAGATGTGGTGCTGAGGGACGTGATCTAGTGGTGACCCAGCAGTGATGGGTTAATGGTTGAATTCAGTGATTTTTAAAGGTGTCTTCCAATCAAAACGATTCTGTGATTTTATGCTGCTCATGATGGAGCACGGTGGTACTGTTCCTCTGAAAGTGCAGCTCTTCCTGCCCTAGTCCTGGATGCATGGTCACACCTGAGCAGTCTTGAAAATATTACGTCCTTTGCAATTATCTTGCCTCAAAGAGGAGAGGGAATAAATAGAGGAAATGGGAAGGTTCTTAGGCTGTGGTTGGAGTGTGACAAGCTCCAACTGCCATTCTTTTTGACCTGACCGAGAACCTGTCTAGCTGTGTGGTTGGTGTGGTTCTGCATTCCCTGGTCTGGAGTGTCGCACTGTTAAATGCACCAGTGCAGTGGTCGAGAGGCACAGTGGGNTCGGGGCTCAGTACTGGGGCCTGTTCTCTTTAATAACTGCATCAATTGGATGAGGGGATGGAGGCAGCCTTGGTGAGTTTGCAGATGAAACCAAGTTAGCTGAAAGTTTTCATCTGCTTGAAGTTAGGAAGGCTTTTCAGATGGATCTGGACAGGCTGGATCGATGGGCTAAGGCCAGTGGGATGAGCTTCAACAAAGCCAGGTGCCAAATCCTGCACTTGTGTCACAACAACCCCCTGCAACATTCCAGGCTTGGGGAAAAGTGGCTCTAAACTGCCTGGTGCAAGAGGACCTGAGGCTGTTGGTCAACAGCCAGCTGAAGATGAGCCAGCATGTGCCCAGGTGGCCAAGAAGTCAAATGGCATCCTGGCCTGTATCAGCATTAGCATGGCCAGCAGGACTAGGGCAGAGTCCCCCTGCACTCAGCACTGGTGAAGCTGCACCTTAATCCTGGGTTCAGCTTTGGGCCCCTCATGCCAAGAACGTCATTGAGGGGCTGGAGCATGTCCAGAGAAGGCCAACAAAGTTGGTGAAGGGTCTAGAGTGCAAGTCTTGTGAGAAGCAGGTGAGGGACCTGGGGTTGTTCAGCCTGGAGAAAAGGAGGCTCAGGGGAGTCCTTCTCACTCTTAACAGCTCCCTGACAGGAGGTAGTATCCAGGTGGGGGTCAGTCTTTTCTCCCAAGGAGCGAGTGATAGTTCAAGAGGAAACGGCCTCAGATTGTGGCAGGAGAGGTTTAGGTTGGACATTAGGAAAACTGTCTTCCTCACAACGGTTCTCCAAGCCTGTCCCAGGCTCCCTTGTCCCTATCCATGGGGGGAAGTTTTAAAAGCTGTGTAGATGTGGTGCTGAGGGACGTGATCTAGTGGTGACCCAGCAGTGATGGGTTAATGGTTGAATTCAGTGATTTTTAAAGGTGTCTTCCAATCAAAACGATTCTGTGATTTTATGCTGCTCATGATGGAGCACGGTGGTACTGTTCCTCTGAAAGTGCAGCTCTTCCTGCCCTAGTCCTGGATGCATGGTCACACCTGAGAGGTCTTGAAAANTTTGCAATTATCTTGCCTCAAAGAGGAGAGGGAATAAATAGAGGAAATGGGAAGGTTCTTAGGCTGTGGTTGGAGTGTGACAAGCTCCAACTGCCATTCTTTTTGACCTGACCGAGAACCTGTCTAGCTGTGTGGTTGGTGTGGTTCTGCATTCCCTGGTCTGGAGTGTCGCACTGTTAAATGCACCAGTGCAGTGGTCGAGAGGCACAGTGGGAGGAAGATGTGGCCAGACCCAAGGGGACGATGGGGCTGCTTCTGCTAATGTCCTTGGCAGTGTACAGCAGCTTCGAGGCTGTGCTTTGGGCGCACTGCACTTACAGAATCATAGAGTGCTTTGGGTTGGAAGGGACCTTTAAAGGTCAACCCCCCTGCAGTTAGCAGGGACATCTTCAGGTTGCTCAGAGCCCAATCCAACCTGGCTTGCAATATTTCCAGGGAATGGGGTGTCTACCAGCTCTCCAGACAACCAGTACCAGTATTGACTTTACTCTAGAAATGAGCACATCCTCATTTGCTGCAAGTGTGTGCGTGTGCTCAGTTATCAGGAAGAGGAGTCCAAGGCCTCAAACATTAAAAACCTTTTTATGGAGGCACCACTCATTCTTTCAGCAATTACCTCCTCCTTCTCCCTGCAGCAAGCTCTTCTGTTGGAACAGCAACGCATCCACCAGCTGAGAAACTACCAGGCATCACTGGAGGCAGCTGGTGTGCCCGTCTCTTTCGGAGGACATCGGCCTCTGTCCCGTGCACAGTCCTCGCCTGCCTCAGCCACCTTCCCGATGTCTGTACAGGAACCACCCACTAAGCCAAGGTTCACAACAGGTAACATTTTGGGGCACTAGACGCTGAAGTGGTGGGGCTGTGGTTACTGGTTTGCTTTATGTTGTGCTTTTTTGCCATCTTCTTGGGGACTGTATATCTTCTGCCGTTGGGAACTCCATAACATCCTGTTTTCATCAAGGATATGATTCAGTTGTCTTGTGCCCTGTTGTCCTGCGTGTCCCTTTCCTAGAGGGACAGACACCCTATAGTCCAGACAGAAAATAACCTGCAAAAATGCATAGAGGCATAGCACGGTAATTTAATTATGTATCTCCAGAAAAAAAAGGACAAATCCTATGCTGTGACAAAGCTGATTTAGATGCAAGGTGGAGAGAGGCAATGTTATTGAAAGAAGACGGTGTGACAAACACGAAATCTGTTGGCTGTATTTTCTGCACCTTCTTCAGTCCCTGCACAGTCTCATGCCATAAGTTACCCACTCCAGGCTCTATGCCATCCTACTACTCCTTCTGAAACACAACCTGTGCCCATAGGTTAGAAAAAATGAGGTGACTTGATTATTTCAAATTGTCTTGAACAGATAAGCAGACTGAAGAATGTTTTTTTTTATCCTGTTCAGCCTTCATCTCAAATGAAAATGATGAGTGTAGTGAAAACCAGAGGTGCAAAAAAGGTGTTCATTTCCCCACAGTAGGGAAGGGATCGTCCTCTTGTACTGTAATGTGGCAGGACTGAGTTAATGGTTGGACTTGGTGATTTTAAAGGTCTCTTCCAACCAGAAAGGTTTTATCATTCTGTGATTAAAGGCAAAAAATAATTCTTCCTCCTCAATGCTTTCGCATCCAGCTTTTATCCTCTAAAATTTCTGTCTATTCAGTAGCCTTAGCAACAGATGAAAGTTATGTGCCACTTTTCAAGTCCAGTGTTAAGTGATTAGGTGGAGTTATTTTGAAGTCCGCCTTCTTCCCCAAATGTCAAGCTCTATTTTGTGAATGAATATTTTTCAGTGTGATGTGTGCTCTGGAAAAGGAAGCGGGGGGGGGGAAATCCAGAATGGCCAAATGAGAGCAACTTATAATTTTGTTTCTCTTCATCTATCCATTGATTCTTATTTAACCCACACTTTTTGCATCATGAAAATCTGTGCTGTGAATCAGGTTTATTTTCAGACACTGATGGTATAGTAATAGTGATATGTTCAATATGACTTTGTTCTTTCAGCTGCAGGGTGGGAAGTGTGTGACATCAACTCTGTAAAAGCCCAAGCACTGTCTCATTTTTGCAAATCTGCCCTTTAAGCCTCTATTTGTTGTTAATATTGAAACCTTGACTTTCATCGCAACCTGTGTATCTAATGGAACCAGTTTTAGCAAGATTATTCTAGATTTTGGCCTTTGCCAAGAATGCAAGGAAGGGTAGTCCCCTGGCTCACAGTCAAACCAGATGAAACTTGAGCATCTAATACACTTATATCCAAACCTTGGCACTTTCAAAGCAAGGAATCCTGGCCCTACTTGAAGAGATTATGCATGCCTTCTCTTTCTCTCCTCCTCCTCCTCCAGTATTTAAGTTGTCTTGTCAATCATATGCAAGACTTCAAACATACAATAATGTTTCCTACCAGAGGACAGAAGTTGCCTCTAAATTTCACTTAAAATTATGGATAGCAGTAAGAATGCAGATTTTGAGAAGTCTGGTGCAATGTTATGATTTATTTTCCTTGGAGGTAGCATTTAAAAACAACCAAAAAAGTGGCTTATTGTAAGAGGTGGAATATCACATTGCTTTGATATAGCGCTGCACGATCCAGTGCAGTAGTATGAAGAATGCTTAGTGTAGCTCACCTGTAAAATATCCTTTTCATGGCATTTATCTATGTTAAGACTCCAAAGGCATTTTTTTCCCTCGTGCAGTTTATGCCAGGTGAATGGAGGAGGGAAAACACAATAAAATGCTGCCAGTGAGGGAGCATTGGCCATTCACTGGCATGAACAGAAAATTCAAATCATAAAAGAGGAGACCTTTATGCTAATCCTTTAACTAGTCCTTTGCCCCTCCTAAAGGGTGAAGGGCTAGTTTAATTAACCATTGGTATCTGCTTAACAGCGTCAGGAAAAAAGAGCCTCCTCTTCTGGGCATGGAAGCACAAAGGCGAGTATTTCAGCTGCAGAGCATGTGTGCACAGGTTAGGCTGCTAAGGTTTACTTGAAGTTGTCCACGGTGTGTCGGAAATTGTGCTTTTGGAGGTGGATACTAGAGCTTAATCACTAGGATCGAATCATTCTTTGAAAGGCAGGAAATTAAAGTCTTGGGTATTTTTCAAAGGAAGCAATGCTGAAGTGCATCAGCCGCCTTTTTCTCCAGGAAAATCCATCTGTTTGATAAGTGGCTTCTTTGGAGACTGATCCCAAACATGATTATGCGCTTTGGATTTCAGAGGAATTAAGATCTGAATTGTTGTGATCATTTTGTGAGAGTGCTGGAAAAAAGCCTATCTCATTCAGTGGCTCTAACGAAGCCAACCGTGATCCCTTTAGACACGAACATGGGTCTTAAGAGATCAGTTATTGTCCAACAGACAAAGAATTGTTCATCACTTTCACGTTTGGGATATTACTTTGAAAATGTTAATGCTTCCTCTGGATACAGTTAGGACCAGACAGCTGGAAATACTGGGCTTTATGTATGATTTATTTTCCTGTCTCTCTCAGCTACCAGGACCTGACTCTCCAAAGTTATAGGGAATGAAGAGCATAATACACCTCTCAAACATGATGGGCATTTGTCCACATGAAAGTAAAACCAGTGCCTTTCCCAACTTCTACAAGCAATCGCTTTCATGTCCCGAAGCATGACATTTAATTTTCCTTCCTACTAGCATATGTAAGAAAGCTAGTCCTTGAACTTATCCTCTCTGGCACAAGTGGCCCTCTTGACTTTAATGACTACTTCTGCCTGCACTTTTCTACACATTCAGATAGGACTTCTCAGGTTAGGCCATTAATTTGCATAGCTCCAATTATCCAGTCTCTGATCTCCTGTAAAAATGGTTCTGCAAATTATCATGATGCTCTGTATTAAAGGACTTCTCATTTCTGATGAAGGCATTTATTCTCTCCCGTGCAGAGCAATATAATTATCAAAACCTCAAATCATATGTTTGTTGTGCCAAGGAAAGCGAGTTAGTTTCGCTTTAGTGCTGACCTTTAAAAATCATTGTTCTCATGTCTTTACAAGTCTTGCTTCCAAGAGCACTTAATTTAACTTATAATGGCCAATGGAGTTTTGTAGTTTAAACTTAAATTGCCAAGCTTTCCTTTGTGTGTGTGTGTGTCTTCATCCAAGTGTCCCCAGCCGCAGGAAGGATCTTGGAACTGTTCCCTTCTTTCCAGTGGTTTGGTTTTGAAAGAAAATGTTGAGTCACGTGTGATTACAGTGCAACAGAACTTCATTGAGACACTACTGTTGCCATTGAATCATTGGGAACAGAGAAACTTCATAGATCAACCAAAGTCTATAAATCCTACTGTGGTCTCTGTTAAGAACCTACCACCCCCCTTTCTGAAAACCTTTCCTTTAACCCCCTTGTCTACCTATAGGGTCCCTTACCAAAACCCATTTTAGATGTACACGTGTATTTTAAAGACATGTAGTTTTCCAGTCCTTGTGGATGAGGAGGTGCTGGTTTTCATGTCTGGAGATCTCGCCCACAGCTACCTGTGTTTGCTCTCACTGTTGCAGTGCTCTCAGCTGGCACCAAGGAGGATGAGCTGCTAAATACCATGGCATCCTTCTGAGCTGACACCAAACTTTATCAGGGAGTGTAGTAACAGGACAAGGGGTGGTAACAGTTTCAAACTGAAAGAGGGTAGATCTAGATGAGATATTAGGAAGAAATTCTTCACTGGGAGTGGGGGGAGACACTGTCACAGGTTGCCCAAGGAAGTTGTAGATGCCTCATCCCTGGAAGTGTCCAAGACCAGGTTGGATGGGGCTTTGAGCAGCCTGGTCTAGCGTGAGGTGATTTTAAGGTCTTTTCCAACCTGAAGCATTCTGTGGTTCCTCAAAGAAACCTGGGAGATACCTGGCAGATCCACTGCACTGTAGGAAGACAAGGGAAGAACAGAAGAATGTAAGGTTAATGCAAAAAGCTGTTTTCTCACTTGTGTTATTTTTGATCTGTGTTGGCTTCTCCCCTGCCAGTCTCTAGGGTTACTCAGGTACAAAGTAGGGAGACTTAATATTGCTAGGGGTTGCTTTACTTACGTACCTAGAGTTGCATCACCATAGTTTTTCAGGAGTTACTATTTAAAACTTAAAGACTTGGGCAAGACGTCACCCTTCTCTTTGGCCCTCACCAAAATACCTCAGTTGCCCCATCTTTTAGTCTAAGGGCAGTGCTCTCAGAGGGTGCAGTCTTGGCACCACTTACACCAACAGCAGAGTGTTCATGGACTGAAGTGAGCCAGGGTTGCAGCCAGACAGGTCAGGAGCTATCTAATGAGCGACTTGCTGCTTGTACTACTTTTAGTTTAATTCAAGGCTAGTTCTTGACTGTGGATATGTATGTTGAATAGATATAGCTGCAGCTTCTGGCTTTAAATCTATAAACTCTAGTTGTAGTCCATGTAGATATGTCTGGAAATCAGCAAAGGCAGAACCACTTTCCTTTCTTTAATGTGAATGATTTAGCCAAACCTGGTGGAGGCCCATATACTGTAGGAGGACATCTACATGAGGTTCTTTTGGGTAACAAATTGTAGAATCATGGAATTATTTGAGTTGGAAGGGACTGTAAAGATTATCTAGTTCCGGCCCCCCTGCCATGGGCAGGGACATCTCCCACTACACCAGGTTGCTCAGAGCCCTGTCCAACCTGGCCTTGAACACATCCAGTGATGGAGCATCCAAAACTTCCCTGGCGAACCTGTTCCGGTGTCTAACTACCCTCACAGTGACAAATTTCTTCCTAACATCTAATTTAAATCTACCTACCTTCTTTCAGTTTAAAACCATTACCCCTCATCCTATCACTGAACTCCCTGATGCAAAGTCCTTCCCCATCTCTCCTGTAGGACCCCTTTAAGTACTGAAAGACTTCTGTAAGGTCTCGCTGGAGCCTTCTCTACTCCAGGTTGAAGAACCCCGACTCTCTCATTCTGTCCTTAGATGCACGCTGTCTCCTGAAGATGAGTTTCCCTCCAAAATAAATGAGTCTGAGGTGAGGTTACTGCAGACCTTGTGCTAGCTGAAATGAACTCAAACTGGGCATTTCTCAAGAATATCCAGCCTTACTACTGGGCTGCAGCATCCTCTCAGGTGGCCTTTACAGTCCTTAGCTTTGATCAGCAGCTCCTCATGAAGTCAGATGCTGTGAATGAAATGCGGAAGCCCTATAAAGAGCTTTGCAGCACAACCTGATTTAACTGAACTTTGGCTAACCCAAAGGCAGTCAATTAACCAGTGCTCTGTTCTCTTCCTAGAATTGAATGTGGTTTGGGTTTCATTGGGTTGTTTTGATTTGTTTTTCTTTTGCACTCACCTACAGCAAAGCAAGGAATTGCCAGATGGCCTCCCTTAAGGCTGAATACCTCAAGTGTCAGTGCCAGGGTTTGCCTCAGAGGAGAAAGCCATTTTTTTCCATGGCAGAACATGCCTACACTCAGTTGGAAGGTGTGACTGCAGCTTGAGCCAACCTTGGGTACATGCTGCAGCACAGTGCTGAGCTCCAGGCTTCAGGTCCATGGATGTTGTCAGAGTCCAGTTTCATACGAGCCCCTTTGAACACCATCCAGTTGCAAATTGTGCTGTTTATTGGTACTGGAACGTGGTTCCATGAAAGCTCCTTGAGCACGTGTAGGTGTGCTTCTCTGAGATTTTGGAGGAAAGAAAGATAATCAGAGTGCAGACCCTTTAACATCAGGATCTGGGAATAGCTCCTACCTTTGCTACTAATTCAAAGGCTTTGGATTCTCATCAAGACTTTTGATTTACATCTTCAAACTGCTTTCAGACAGGTATTTCTTCTGAGAAACCTTACTCCTTGAGGGAAAAATAAAAAAATCCGACCCCTTTTGTTCTGTTTTCTGGAGCTTCTGGCTGAAGTGAAGGGTAGATTTAAACATTTGACTGTGTCTCTTCTGCTGGAGGGGGAAAAAAAAAAAGGTCTTTTGTCCCTGGGACTGCATAATTGTGGAGGACCTGCTGTTTTTTCTTCCAGTGGAACATTGGCTATGAAATCATAACTCCCCTTCCAAAACCAGGCAACTCTGGAGCATGAATCAAAGTCTCCTACACTGTTGTCATGCCATAAATACTTGGTAATCTATTGAATAATGAGAGGATTTAGCTGCCCAACTCACATGTTCAAATGAAACAACACTGCTAAATACCTACATAGTGTGCTGAATAATTATGCCCAAGTGTGTGCTAATAGCCTTAATTAGCATGTTGTCAAATAATGTTGATGCAAAGACTTTAGCACAAACTATTTTATGAAACATAGTGCCTGCTAATGACTTAGTCCTTCTGGTTTTTAATTCCAAACCCTAGAGTCCTTTTAGCAGCAATTATAAAGGTACCCCATGGAAAGGCCACAGTCAGTTCCCACCTAGATCACCTCTGATGCTTTCTCTTGTCACCCCCCTTCTGTCACCATCACAACTTCAGCCCTCAGAGATGTTGGTGCCTAATTTCTTTTTCCTTATCCACTGAGGATTTCCAGGGGAGGGGGTCATTGCAGGTTTGGTGCTGTCTGAAATCAGTGTCTTGCATTTTTGTTTCTTTAGAGCCTTGGGGCTCCCGGTCAACACATATTCTTTGTCTAGAAATGTTCAGTTGAATGTTAAGTTCTATAGGGCTTTTTTTTAAAAAAAAAAAAGTGGGGCTTTTTTCCCATGTATCTTAATTTATATATATTCACACACATTTTTTTTTTAACTGAGCAATTTTGTAACCTCTCCTTCAGGCCTTGTATATGACACCTTGATGCTGAAACACCAGTGTACCTGTGGAAATACAAACAGCCACCCAGAGCATGCAGGAAGGATCCAGAGCATCTGGTCCCGGCTCCAGGAGACGGGTCTCCGTGGCAAGTGCGAGGTAATAAAATACCAGCGAAGTGGGAGATGAGGTGGTGGGCCTGGGAGAAAGGGAGAATTTGGGGTTGTCTGGATGATTCGACTGCAGGATTTAAGAGCATTTGCAGGGGCTGATTCCTGGTCTGGACAATAGCTTAGGTACCAGATCTGCAGCTTGGGCTATTGACTGCTACCTGGATGTGCAAACTTTATACTTGGGAGTTTTATAGCTCCAGCTGTTGGCAGTGTTTTGCCATATGTGGTCTAAAGTGTATTCATTCCTAGATGACTGCTTATGCTTGTGAGTGTGCATTTGTCAGGAGTACTTTTGTAGCGATTTGATTTCATGGCATTGTGATGACTGTTAGTAAATTCATGAAAAGTTGGAGAATGCCCTTGCCCAATGTTGCAGTGAAGCTGCTTCTGTAGTTTTCAGTCCTGTTCACTATAAACTGGAAGTCATCAGAGTATTACAGAGTGGTTTAGGTGGGAAGGGACATTTAAAGCTCATCTAGTTTAACCCCCTGCCCCATCCCTGCAGTGAGCAGGGACATCTGCAACTAGAGCAGGTTGCTCAGAGCCCCAGCCAACCTCACTTGGAATGTTTGCAGGGATGGGGCTTCAACCACCTCTTGGTGCAATCTGGGCCAGTGTCCTACCATCCTCAGTATAAAAAAAAATACATTTTTCTTCTCTAGTCTAAATCTCCCTTTTTTTTTAGTTTAAAACAGTCACCCCTTGTCCTGTTGAGCAGGCCCTACTACAAACTCTGTTCCCGTATTTTTGACAGGACCCGTTAAGTACTGAAAAGCTGCAGTGAGCTATTCCTGGAGCCTTCTCTTGTCCAGGCTGAACAACCCCAACCTCTCCTCACAGCAGAGGGGTTCCAGCCCTCAGGTCATTTCTGCGGCCTCCTCTGGCCCTGCTCCAACAGGTCCCTGTCTCTCCTGTGCTGACGACTCCAGAGCTGGATCCAGCACTGCAGGGGGGGTCTCACCAGAGTGGAGCAGAGCAGAGGGGCAGAATCCCCTCCCTCAACCTGCTGCCTGCACTGCCTGTGCTGCCATGTTGCTGGCTCATGTCCAGCTTTTCAAGTACCTACCAAGCACTGGATTTTGAAGCAGCCAAAGCTATACACATAGTACAACATAAAGTAGTGTTGTTATCGTTCCAGTCATAACAACCAAAGCTGTGGAACAGCAAGCTTATATTTCTGTGGCTTAGTAATTTTTTTTTAACACATTTTGATAAATAACAATCAACCTACAGGATCATATCCAGGTGGGTTTTGAAAGT
Organism: Chloroceryle aenea; assembly: GCA_013399075.1. Lineage (NCBI taxonomy): Eukaryota > Metazoa > Chordata > Aves > Coraciiformes > Cerylidae > Chloroceryle > Chloroceryle aenea. The sequence goes on from VWZY01006898.1 coordinate 473,544, forward strand.
CTCCAGAGAAGGAGACTCCACAACCTCTCTGGGCACCCTGGGCCAGGCTCTGGCACCCTCACAGTAGAGAAGTTTTTCCTCATGTTGAGGTGGAATTCTCTGTACTCCAGTGTGTGCCCATTACCCCTTGTCCTATCACAGGGCACCACTGAAAAGAGACTGGTCCTTGGTGATCCTGCTCTGGCAGTGTTTTGGACTTGATGATCTCCAGAGGCCCCTTCCAGCCCCAGTGATTCTGTAGTGAAGATATAATATAGTAAAAAGAATGGGGGTAGGAGGACATAACTAAGCACTACTCCATCACAAGAGGTTAAATTAACTTTTTAGGACATATTTTAAGAGCAAGGCAAACTAAGAGAAGAGCTTGGTTATTAAAACAATTAATAATAGTGATTAATAATTATTATTACTCCTACCTAATAGCAGTGATGATAAATTAATGGTAGTGTGTGTTCATCAATTTTTGAGCATCTGAGGGGACTGAGTCATACAGTATGTTTGAGTTATGTCAGCATCTAGCTAGAAATATTTTCTGAGCAATCAGAAAAGATAGCCACGTGGTGGCAGCATTGCCATCGTCTGAAGTTCCCCATTATACCTTTGTTTATCCCTGAAGAGAGTAAGGAAGAACTTCAAACCTCTTTCTGTCTGTGAATACCCATTTAATTGATTTTGGGGATTACTATTTGGGACCACGTACCCCTCTGCTCTCTAGCTCCTCTGTTTAGAAGCAGAAGTTAAATTGTGTAGTGCTAATTGCCTTGGCTGCTACTTTTGTGTTACAGATGTTCTCTGATGTTTTCTTCACTGTATGATCTTTATCTTAACTTCTCATGACCTTGATGGGTGCAACCTTTCCCCGTTTCTACATCTCCTTCCTACCTTCATGCTTCACTTTTCTGTTCTTCACTGTTGTGCCTTTTTTTTTTTTTTTTTTGAGCCTCGTTTCTCC
>VWZY01006898.1:483289-513715 GCA_013399075.1 Chloroceryle aenea
CCCCCGCCCCCCCTTCCCCCCCCCCCCACCCCTATAGCAGCATTGATTTTAGCACCTTACCTCTCTGAAGACATCATTTTCTCCCTTTATTTTTGTGCCTTTTCGCAGCAGTAAGCAATGGGCTAGAGGGGAGGGTTGGTAAGTGCTCACATCAAGAACAGCAAAGAGACAGTTCTGGAATCTAGAAGCTGAGAAAGTTTATTTTGGGATTAGCTTGACTTTGGATGATATAAAAAAAGTTGACAGCCTGTGTGATGGGAGTATTGCAGCAAAAGAGCTGGAAAGATTCTGCAGTGTATTCAGTGTGTACATTAGATCCCCAAAGAGGAAAGCTGTCAGTCCTTTAACCATGCAATTAGCGCTGCATTTTTAGCTAACTTACCACCCAGAGAAATGAAAAAGTGGACATCTCTGGCCTAACAATAGCATAACTAGCATATAAAGTTGAAAGAATTTATGATGCCATATCCTTGGTAATGTAACGCTGTTGCCCTGTGTAACACGTATCCACCAGTCCAAAGAAATATCATGTCAATCAGTAGATCTGAGAAGGCTTCTTGTTTTCACCACCTTCACAGGGGCTGATTTCTCTGCAAATTCTTGAACCATAGCACTGAAGGTGTGGGAGGACATGGGTCCTGATAGTCTGCTGCAGTGGAATCCAGGCAGTCCTCCAGCATCTGACCCACTGGCTTCAGCAGCCTGGAGCAGGCAGGGTTAGCACTCTGCTTCTGGCAGTGATTATCATCACCCTCACCCCTCCTTTCAGAGATACCCCTTCAAAGGACAGATTTTTAGGGTGGACTGTGATAACACTGGGTGTTTCCTTGTCATACAAATGTCAGATCCTCTTGAGATACTTTTCATTCCCTCTTGGTTTGTTTGGAGAACCTGAGGGAAGAGAAACTCCTGCTTTGCTTGTGAGTACTTCTGTAGTTTTGCTACATGTGCCCTGTGACTTCAATCACTCCATTTAAAATGTCTGCAGATAGGCAGGGACTGTACATCAGGGGTTGTAGTGATAAGACAAGGGGCAGTGGCTTCAAACTGGAAGAGGGGAGATTCAGATCAAAAATTAGGAAAAAGTTCTTCACTGGGAGGGTGGTGAGACTTTAGCACAGGTTTCCCAGGGAAGCTGTGGGTGCTCCATCACTGTATGTATTCGAGGCCATGTTGGACGGGGCCTTGTGCAACCCACTCTAGTAGGAAGTGTCCAGGGGGGTTGGAACTAAATGAGTTCCTAAACTAAATAAGGTTCCTTTCAACCCAAACCATTCTATGATTCTTTTTTTTCAGATGTTAAGACCGGAGCTAGGCTGGGACTACACCTGGGGCTTGGCTGTGGCCAAACAGCTATATTTTAACTTTCTGGGGATGAAGTCTTAGGTGGGAGGTCAGATCCCCAGTATGTCATGTAGGAAGAGCTTTCCAGTAGCTCTTAACTGAACTTGTATCCAAAACTCATTTGTTATGAGTGACCATCTTTGCCCAGATCGTCAGCAGACTGCTTCTTACTGCTGCCCAGTTATCTTCCTGTTGCACATGGAGCTGTGCATGGGCCACAGCAGGCACCAGCACTCGTGCTGAGCACCAAACTTGAAGGAAGAACAAACAGCTTTGCCATTCAGCATGGCTGCTGGTCTTAGCACAAAGCAGGAGAAAAGAAGCTGATGGTTTGACAGGCAGGGATCCAGAGGGACAGCACAGTGAGCCAAAATGACAAGAGAAGTGAGCCTGGCAGGGATGTCTTCACGGCACCCAGGGAGAAGTTCTCCTTTGGGAGCAGGGCAGGAAAGATGATGTTAGCTCTGAAACCAGTTTCTGAACTTGATGGCTTCCATGGTGCTGGACCTGAGCAAGGGTAACAGCCAGTGGTGTGTTGGGAAAACCTCCCAGTAAAGCCTCAGCTTGCCCATTTGTGTCTGCAGGTGAAGAAGCCTGTGAGCAGCCCTTTCTTCAGCTGTCCTCTCCTGTTGAGAGATTAAAAGGCTTTTACATTTACAAAGCAGCTTTGTGGGGTTGTTTTAAATATATTAGAGTGTAAATGTATGGCAGGTTTGAAATTGGAGACCAAAGCTTTGTGGGAGGCCCTCATATGCAAATGTGAGTTTGTTAGACCCGAGTGTCTTGACACGTGTACAACGGCGGTGGCGGGCTCCGTGTAAACTCTGGGCCTTTGATAAGTCTATGAGGATGAAAAAGCATGAGAAACTTCAGCCTAAAAGGAAGAGCTTGTAAAGCTGGGGGATTAAAACACAGGATGTTTCTTTTTAAGCTTCTACAAATTATAAGGGGGCTGATGCTTCATTTGGCAGTTCTTCAAGAGAAAGTGGGAAGGTGGTAAATAGTTCAGATTTTCCTGAATTTTAAGCAGGTGGCATTGTGGCTCTGCTGATTACTTTCACTTCTGCAGTTGTCCTGTACCTTGTTACTTCTTACTCCATTCTCAGAAGGTGCCCAAAGAAGGTCATTTGCAGGATAAGATACATGCAACGGAAACCAACTGCTGATGCTGAACTTCCTTTTCCCCAGAGGACCACAAGAATCACCAAGCTTTACTTTGCTATTGTTTATCAGGCGGGTTTGAAGGTGGGTGGGCTTCAGGGCAGGTGACACAACCCCACCCCTGGAAGCATTATTAAAGTCCTTGAAAGTCTGAGAAAGAAAAAATATAAATCCATCTCTCATTTGACAGTGCAAAGCTTTGGAACCTGTTAAACAAGTTTAAACTTAGGCAAATTAAGGCTGCTTCTAATTTGTGGAGAGGAATCATAAATTGTTGTCAAGAAGATAAATACTGAAACAATGGGTGGATTAGCAGTGAAAGATGTGACAGGAGGTCCAATGCAGGATGATCTAAGAACTTTCATGGGGATCTAATCAAAGAGTGAATCTCGCTGTGCGCTTAGATTAATAATATAGATGCATTAACTCAGCTTTCAGTCACAGGGGTAACGTATATGCCTGCGATCTGTTTGACACCAGCATGGTCCTCAGTAATGTCTGTCTGTTGTCATGGCTAATTCACGCTATACAAAGCTCTTAGTTAAAATTTAAGGAAATTTATTCTTTCAGTAGAGACAGGACCAGAACAAGAATCTGGTTTGGTGGGGGAACAAAAAAACTTCAGCTCAATTTATTTCACTATTCATTTTCATTAAGTAGGTCTTCAAGCAGATGAACCTCAGGCACTGTACCCTAGATCTTTTACAATGTATGCATGTACATTTTTCCTTCTCCCTGCTTGCCTTTGGTGTGTAGAAACATGTACAAGTCATAGACATAGGGTGATGATGGAAATGCGACAGCATGTTCTTGTTTCAGTATACAGTTTATAAAACGCTAGAATTCTGAAGGGAGGATAATTTGCACATATGCAAGCCCATATCACAGTTCTTACAGATGCAAAATTAGCCCTACAAATGGTTTTCTCCATTTTTCTCAAATTCGTGTTGCTTTTTGCTCTTCAGTCAAAACATTTTATTTGCTTTCCACCAGTTTATTTTTTGTCTTCCTCTTTTATGAAGCTCATGCACTCCAAAGTGTTCTAGTAACTGCAGATGACTGATAATTAGGGTGTTTTTATGATTTTCTATCCCACTTCATTTGAAAGGGGTTAAAATGTTCCTCTGAGAAGGTGCCCTGAGTAGTTAGTTGTTGGTAGCATCTCTTATCATTTAGAGTCAGCATGGCTGTTCGAAATGTAGGGTGGCACACAAACCTTGTGTAAGAATAAGTGGTTTATAGAAGGCTTTTATATTGAAAAGGCTTTTGAATCAGCCTGGCTGTGTACATCGTGTTAGTGTGCATTGTAATGTAAACGGGATTGGCTGAAAACAGCAAGAAAACCCTGGTCCATGTTCACAAAGATTGCAACGCTGCCATAATATTGGATCAAAATCTGGTGAACTTTGACTTCTGACTTACAGGGTCTGTTGTGTTCTTTTTTTCCTGCAGGTTCTCTAACGTCAATGTTTGTCAGGCTTCCTTGTGGTGGTGTTGGGGTGAGTACTCTCTTTAATGTGTAAATAATGTCCTGTTTGTTCTCCCTGTCCTATCGGTAACAAAAATTGCTGCTTTGCATTCCATTGAGTGGGTAATTGCCGCCAGATGTTACCCATAAACAGGGTCTGCCTGGGGTGCAGGGTCGCTGCAACGGCCTCACATGCCTTTCTTCAAAAGCAGCATGAAGATTTTGAAACTATTTTGTAGAGCAGAAGTGTGTGTGACATTCACAGGCATGTTTTGTCTCTAGCTTTTAGAAAGACAAACCTCATTTCCCAGGCGGTGATGTTTCATGGCTTAGAGGTTACTATGTTTGAAAGAAACCCTTGCATCCAAAAATTCCTTTACCAGAGAAAGCGAGATGTGCTGCTCATGCTGCTTGTGCTGCATAGGTGTTTCATCTTCAGTATTTTGACTTCAGAGCCGCCTGCCTCCTTGTGCAGGTGGAAAACATATTAATAAAATAGTGATATCTAAGGACAGTATTTGGGAAGTTGCTGTAAATAGTAAGTTGCTGCATTTGTGTCTGGGCACATTACTGTCCTCACATGAAATGTCTCACAGCACAAGGGCCTTGCAGTCTTCAGTATTTGGCATCTTTTTGTTTCTCAAACTCCAAGACAATCACAGGCGGATTTTGAAGGAGTTGAATAAAATACCCGTCCATTTGTCATGGAAAAGCTGAACGTGAATTTTCATCTCTTGAGCTTTCATATAACAAAAGACTTTTTTTGTGGTTGTTTGGTTCCGTAAGGCTGAAAACAACACCCAAATACCATTCAAATACCTTGTGCTAAAGGTTTGTGTCATTGTTTTCCTTTGAAACCTGAAAACTTGAAAGTTTTCCTTTCAAGTCAGGCTTTCTGCTCTAAAGTTTCTGTGGAGGGTGACAGTACAGAAAATCACAGCAAACAGGAAGGGAAAAGAATGAGATGAGACAATAAAAGGCATTGTGTTCGAGAAAGTCACAGTGGTCGTTCTTGTGCATAATTGTAGCTTGTGAGGTTGAATTTAGAGGTCTGGATTCTGTTATGGAAATGAAACAAAATTGTTTTCTTCCTGAGTCTTTGCAAAATCGCCGCTTTGAAAATTATCCCGTAAAAAAAAAAAAAGAAAAAAAGAAAAAGAATAATCGGCGTTTTTTCATACCGCCACTGCGAGCACTCGTCGAGATATTTTATTTTGTATTGTAAATATGCTGCAGCCTCTTAATTCATGGCAAATTTTTGGCTAGAGTTTAAAAGGTTTGGATTTACTCTGCCCTGCAGTCAGGCATGCCATTCAAAGCAAAAATTATCATTTGCAAATGAAGACTGAATGGTAACGAGTAGAGACAGCGCCTGAGCCTAGCGCGGCCCCAGAAGTCTTACATTAAATCTTAAACCAAGGCAGGAAACGCCACAGTGCTGGTATTATTGATAACCTCGGAATAAAGATAGCGTTTGCAGTTAACGTGCTGACTGATTGTGTCTCCACAGACTCTTAAATTAAATAAAACATATGTTGTTAGTAGTTAGCAATCCTAACAGATAATTTTTGTGTTTTCCAGGAAAATATTTTGAAAACCGGTAATTTAATAGTAATCAACAATGTGATTAAAAAAAAAAATCATTAAAATGGCTGTTGTTTTACCTGGTTTTCCTACACCAATTATCCCTTGGGATACAGTGCTGGCTATTTTTGCCTGGTGCAGGAAAACACTATTTTCACTGCTTTGGGGCTGCATTTCTATTTCGTGTACACACCCCAGCCCTGTTTTCATAGGGAAGATCAGGCCGCAGTACAGAGCAATTGGCTGTAGCATGTTACGTGCTTTATACATGCCCTGGATGGGTTTAAGCGTAGACCATCTCCTTTCAGGTAGAAGATGTATGGTGATCTCACAAGGTCCTTTTAGCCCTATTTTCTACTGTCTTTTGAAGTGTGAGATTTGTCCAGGAAGCTGGCTTAGCAGCGTGGTCTGTTTATAGAAGGAGTAGGGGGAAAACTGTTGTCTTTGTTAGTGTGCCAGTTCTGTGAGACAAGTTGCTCTTGATTTGATTTGCTATGGGAAACGGTTGGAAGAAGCTCTATAGCAGGATCTTAGCTGGGGTCATGCCTTTCAGTAGCAGTATGAAAACTAAATTATTTTCTACACCAAAGAGTATGACAAGACATTTTCGACAGGCGTGTATTTTTTTTTCCCCCCCCCAAGGAAATCAGAAAAAAAAAAAGATCAGAGCCTAGGGTGAAATAGCAGTTCTGAAAATTTTTAGTGCAAGAAGAGGTGTAATGCAAATCTGAGAAGTTTGAGGATGTGAAGGCTGCAGGGATGTCGAGTGCTTGTTATGGTATAATGAAATTACTTCAAATTGTTCTAACAAGAGAACTTAAGGGGTGGTTTTCTGCTGTTCCTTGGCAGGCCATTTTCAAGTTGCTGGCCATACAGCTCTTTTGAGTGACGGAATTTTATTTAGACTCTCCTTTGTTCAAGATCACCAGGCTGGCAGAACATCACTCATTGCTGAGCAGTAATCAGCCTCTGTTTTATCTTTTCCTTACAAGTTGAGATGGTTGTGGAGAGGCAGCCCTGGTGCTGTAAGTTTGTGTGGGCTTCAGTCACTTCATACTTGTGAATATTTTCCTGATGGTGAAAAAACATCTGGTGCATGATTAGAGTACCCAGAGGACATCATAGAATCATAGACTGGTTTGGGTTGGAATAGACCTTTAAAGCTCATCTAGTCCAACCCCCCTGCAGGGAGCAGGGACATCTGCAACTAAAGCAGGTTGCTCAGAACCCCATCCAACCTCACCTGCAGTGTTCCAGGAATGGGGCTTCTACCACCTCTCTGGGCAACGTGGGCCAGGGTCTTATCCCCTCTTTGAGTTTAAAACCATCACCCCTTGTCCTATTACTATACCCCCTGGTAAAGAGTCCCTCCCCATCTTGACTACCACTAGTTTGTAGCCCTGGTTTGAAGGCAAAGGGATTTATTTCAGTGGAGGTTTTCTTTTTTCTGACCTTGTCACTTAATAAGTGCTGTCTAAGGGATGCTTCATGGATCTAGTGTTCAGCTCACCACAACACTTAACAGCTTTCCAGCTGGCTGACTGCGTCGGAAGGAGGATTTGCCCTGGAGAGCTTGATACTGGTCTGCCAAATGCTTTCCAGGGGGAAAACCATGATGCCGTAAATTAAAAAGGAGAGGAAAAATAAAAAACAGTTTTCAGAAATTAGTAGAATAAGGTGGGACCGATCCTCTTTTGGATTTATGAGTGGTTAGAAGATAGGAAATAGTGGTCAGAACTATAATCCCTGAGAAATCTGTGCATTCACCAAAATGTTGCAATGCAGGGGATGGGTCATAAGCGAGCGTCATTTACCGATGGTATTAAATTTATTTGGGGTCTTTAAAGTGAAAGCTGCCTGCAAAGAATTATGGTGTCATAATCACAAGAAACTAAATAGCAATATAATAGTGATGCAACACTTTTTACATTCAGTGTTGGATGCCAAATAATGCCTGTGGGCCAGAGGGGGACTGGTCTGGAGTAGGTGAAAGTTGAATGGTTGCTGTTCCTTGTAATTCCTGAGCTGAAGGTGTGAGATGAAATTATGAGCTGGAAAGATTGAAAACAAGTGCTTCTTCTACAAACAGTTAAACAAGGCAGTTCTCTTCCGTAGGGGATGCTTTGTAGATGAAATGAATAGATGGATCTGAAAGGCACTGTAGAGCAATTCATGGGGGAGAAGCCGATGAAGAGCTGGTAAGCACCAGGATGAGTTCTGGAGCTTGAGCAACCATGAGTTGTTCTTCAGCAGTGAGCAAGACAAAGGAAGTTCAAGAGAGAGCAGGAACAGGAAAAAGTTTAGAGCAACTACCTTCATCTCCTAACACCTCTCTCTTTAAAAACTGTGTCGCAGTGTCTCAGAATGATCGAGAAAAGGGGCAGTAACAAAATTTTGGTGCTTGGAATATATCTCATTGATTTGATTTTTTTTTTTTCCTCATTGGTTTGCTTTATGTAGGGAAGCCTTCACATTACTGTAGCTGATAATAACAAACCTCCTGGCATCTGCAGACGTCTTGTTGTAGCAGGAAAGGAAGGAGGCACAGAAGTGCTTGTATCAACAGATGTGAGCTCTCATTTAAACAGCAGTAATTTATTCGCCCTGATCTTTCGCAGCATCTGCAAGTGCAGTATGTGGCCTTTTTACTTAGGACGTTAGCTCTGCTTCTCTGCAGCACATGCTCTTTTCTTAACATATCACTTACGTGCACCAGAGCATTACCTAACACAGGATAATTACAGGAAGATTTTGGAGAAAGGAAATCAAGCTTTGAAAATCTGCAAAACAGTTCCAATATCCAAATTTTTCAGAACATTCAAAGACTTTGTCTAACTTTTAATAACTTTTCTTTTGTTTGTAGTTTGTTTGTAGTTTGTGTGTAGTGTTTTCTTTTTCTGTGCACATTCTAAAAATACCTAAAGATCTAGGGATTTAAAAAATTTTCTCAATGTTTCAGTTTTGATCTCTTTTAGAATACACTATTCTATTTTTAGTTGTAAGGTCTTGATTAGAACATCTAAAAATCTTTACCTGTGCAAGCAAAGTACATTGCCACAGAGCAGAGGCAACTTTGTGGAATGGAAATGAGAAGCAACTAATTAGCAGGTCTTAGAACAAAATGTGAGCATGGTTATTTAATCAGTGCTTTGGAGCAAGAGGAGGCACAGGTAGGTGACGACAACGCACTGGCAGTGCAGGCGGCATATGCTGCTGTTGCCTGAGTGTGAGGATGGGAGGGAAGAGCAGTGTCTGGAGCTGCACTACAGCTTGTCTCCATGCTTAATTTCTTATTTCTCATCTGCATAGCTGTTCAGCTAAAGAAAGGATTGGAATAATTAAACCTGTTATAAGATGCTCATTTCGTTTTGAAATGGCTGTGCATTAGTGTGTGGTGGAGCATACAGCACAAGTAGGAACTTCATCATGTATCTTAATAAAGATTTCAAGTTTATAAGGAAGGAAAAACTCTTTTGGCTTTCCTCCAGAACCATCCTAGATGTTCCTCATAGAAGAGACCCTGCAGGAAGCTCTTGACCCTTCCTCTTCTGCATCCCATCATCATTTTCTAATAACAGTACATGCTGTGAAGGTTAAGAGCCTGCAGCAGATCCCAGGCACTGAATTTCCTCTAAAGGAACCCTCTCCTACAGGCTGACCTAGCAGGAATGGCATCTTCTTTATTAGAAGGAGCAAGGCATTAATATTATTCTCAAGAAGACAAGTGTGCTGACCAGGACAACCCGCTCCTCATCCAACAGCGGCAGATGTATAAGACTCAGTATCTCTGACGCAGTTGTATCCTCTAGCTCAGGAGAAAAAAAAAGAGAAATATACGCTGTTGGATCAACAAAAAGCAAGAAATATGCTTCCTCTTGCCGTAAAGTCCTTCCAGATGGTAAGGCTTGATGTGCTGTCCCAGCAGCAACTCCTGTGATGGCAGCTACATCAAAGAGCTTCTAGGCAGGGAAAGCCAAATAGCATCTCCCCTGTAATGAACTTCAGAATTCAGGAATGATGGAAGGGTCAACAGCAGCCCATGGACTGAACAGCAGCAGCTTCAGAGCCGGAGAGCAGTCCAGCTCAGGTCCACATTAATAACATTTTCCACCATGGCAGTCTACGCCCCCCTGCTGCAGAGTGCTGATGACTTCAGTGGGACTGTTCAAACACTTAGAGTCACACAGATGATGAAGTGCTGCCTTGGAGTAGGGCCCAGTATCTCCAGACATCCATTCAAGGGAAAGTTGCTGGGTGTTAAATCCTTATCTTGGAGATGTTCGCACACAGGATGGGGCAGTGGAGAGCTTGCAGGTGACAGTGGACATCTCTGTATTCAACCCTCTTCCTGATGGGGAGCTGAGTGTCAGGGCACAGCAGTGTCCTTTTGAAATTGGTTTCTAAATGGCAGGTGGAATACTTTTTTTTCCTAAAGAGTTAATTTCTTTCTTCAGAAGTAATAACTCTTTAAAACCACTCTGTCTTGCCCTACTCGTTCTTCTTGAAACAGTGCCAACATGAACCTGGTTTCTGCAGGCATCAAAGGGCCTGAACATGGCTGGTGCTTGGTTCAGGTACTGGTGACTTCTGCATGCTTTATGGGGAAGGCTGGCATGAACAGATGTCCAAGGAGATCCCAGAGTCTGTTGGTCCCTTAAGCAAAGCCGTACTTACGACATGTGAATTTTGTTGTATGTGTTTGGTTTGGTTTGGTGGTGGTGGTGGTGTTGTTTGGGGTGTGTGTTTGTTTTGGCTTTGTTTTTTAATTTCCTTTCCTCTGGTGCCTCATGGTGAATGAAGACGGCCCTCTGAAATACTGTATCCATGGAAGGGGCCAAGTGCTTGATGTGGTTGGGCAGAGATGGAAGCTCTTAGCTACTGGTGTCCTACAGCATTTTCTTTTGAGACCAAGACAGATGGGTTAGATATGCTGAAAGATGGGTTAGATGTTCTCAGCCCAGACTGCATAGGCAACTGTATCTCATTTGAGCAGTGAGAATGAGGCACTGAGGTGTTTGCCTCTTAGCAGAAGGTGAGCAGATGTTCTGTTGTTTAAACCATGAGCATCTTCCACTTGCAGATACTGGTGGGAGAGGATCTGAGGATCACGACTGATGGGATGCCTGTGGGAATGTAGCAGTGTTATCCTGACTGCAGAGCAAACTGACCATCCCACAACATTTTCAGGGGACTGCTGGTGAGGAGACCAAAGTCAGACCCTTGTAGAGCACTAACACTTTGGTCAGCTTAGAGGAGAAGCAGCTTGGTCATCTTCCCACCTTGCTTGGCTCTTTTGAAGGGATACGGTCAGACCAGTCCCATCTTGTGCACTTCTGCTGTACTGATCCAGGACTCCTAGAGGCGTTGTGCGTAACTCAGACCCCATCATACTTCCTTTCCCATGTTACTGCCCAAATTTATGGGAGTCTAGGGGAGCCCTCATACCACAAGTAGTCTCTGTGGGGTTTTTCCACCAATGTGGTGTCTTTTCCCAGAGTCTGAGACAATGTGCGTGTATTGGCAGCATTACCGCACAGAGATGGCTTTTTGGTTATTCTCCAAATGCTTTCTTGGTTTACTGTGACTTCAGAAGCATCCTCAGGGCAGATGCTGCCAGAAGTCATCCCTGATAAACAGGCCTGGGATGACTTCCACTGGCTTTAGCACTGCCGTGAAGGAGGTGGCTCAGTCTCCTGCATGGTGACTCGCAACTCCCCACAGCCCAGTGAGCAGACTGAATGCCAGACAAAACAAATAATGTTCTTTTCTTCTCCTTTGCCATTGTTCCATAAATGCATTCGGCACAGAGTAGTATGTGAAAAATAGCTGGTGATCCTCCATGTGGAGGAATTGTACATTTATTTAGACTCCAGAGAGACCTTATTGCAGCCTTCCAAAGTCTGAAGGGGGCCTATGAAAAAGCTGAGAGAGTTCTAACAAGGGCTTGTGATAGGAAGAGGTGAGATTTGTATTAGATCTTAGGAAGAAGTTCTTCATTGTAAGGGTGATGAGAAGCTGGCATAGGTTGCCCAGGGCAGTTGTGGATGCTGCATCTCTGGTTGTGTTCAAGACCACACTGAACGGTGCTTTGAGCAACCTGGTGTAGTGGGAGGTGTCCCTGCCTATGGCAGAGGGGATTTGAACTAGATGTTCTTTAAGGTGCCTTCCTACCCAAACCATGCTGTGATTCTGTGATTCCATGTTTCTATCCCATAATGTTCCCACTTCCCAGTCAGTCAAGCTGGCCTGACATGGCACAGTCCCAGCAGTTTGGGCTTTGCAAGGGCTATGACTGGCAAGAAGCAAACAAGCTTGGCTTTCATCACCACCAGCAAGATGGCCAGGGATGCAGAGGAGGAGAACCAGAGCTTCGGCCTGGAAATGCCAGCCCCAGGAGCTGTCCTTCCCCCCCTGCTCTCCACAGTCATGGCAGAATGGCAGTGGAAAAAAAAGGAACAGGCATTTCAATAAGTGTCTTCAAACTAATCTTGTCTTCCAGTGGTTGATGGTATGAGTGTGGTGAAAGCCAAGGCTTCTCACTTTTTGTTTAAATTAGGATGTGATCTTGTGTAACAGTGACACGGGTATGTCTGCAGAATGCTGTGCCTTGCCTCTGGGCTATGTGCACATTTTCAGAGGGAAAATACAGAGGATGGCAATCCTGTCAAATACTTGGAGATTAAGTAAATGCCCGTGGTCAGCAGACAGATGTTGAAGGTCTATTGTTAGCTTTGATAAGACAGTGTTGATCTTGTGGTTCCCCCAGGGAAGCTGTTGTCAGCATAATCTTACCCTGGCAGTCCTGAGCAGGTGGCATTTAAGCATCCATTATTAAGCATCCAATTTTACTGTTGGTTTTTTTTAATTATTATTTCATAGAATCATTGAAAGATTTTGTGAACCTTTTTATTTCATGGGGGATCGGTTTCCTTCAGCAGTTAGAGAAATACTGATACTGTGGTGTTGGTAGGAGACACCTGTGAATTTACGGTGCCTGAGGTGCAGACATTGCCCCTTTGACCCTTTAGCATTGGAGAGGTGTTGCAGACGGTCATCTCTTGAGGCTTGTTTGGTTGGATGGACAACAGTCCTCAGTGGAGTCCCAGCCCTGATACTGCCAAGATCAGTTCTGCAGTTTAATGCCTTTAAAATAAATGCATTCAATTTAAATGCATTAATGATTTAATACATGAATAAGCTCTTTATGAAATGTGGATCTCCATTTTCTGGTTGTCCTTGGTGCTTCTAAATGTGATTCCTGTGTCTCCCCATTAGGTTGACAGTGACACAATTTGGAACGAAGTTCATTCCTCCGGTGCTGCTCGCCTGGCTGTGGGCTGTGTCATTGAGCTAGTTTTCAAAGTAGCTACGGGAGAGCTGAAGGTTGGTATGAAAATAACACTTGCCTTTGATATAGGCTCTGTACAGGACTTGGCTCAGGGCCGTGTTACGCAGGAGGTCCAGTTTGCTTCATTTTAATGGCACCATCTGGCTTTAGTCATAAAAATCTTTGAGGATATCACCAAGTGAATAGCAGACTCCTGGTGAATGTTCTTACGCACCGATTAAAAGGCAGAAAGAAACCAGAGCAGCAAATGAAATCACTGTTCTAGTGTTATCAGAGGATCTTGCTGTTGCCTTCAGCTGAGCCAGCCCGTTGGGTGTTTCAGTGACCTCATGCAGCATATGGGTTTTTCTCCCTGAATAGAAGGAAATGCTGTAGCAACTCGTTTCTAAAAAATTCATGTGGACTTCTTTCCTTCTTCCAAAATGAGCAAGGGGATCATCCACTGCTTGTGAGAAAACCATTGAGAACAGCTACGTAGCTCAACGCAGAATTAACACTTCTGGCTGCAACCTACACATCCATCTTTGTGACATAAACTTTCCTTTCTGTCTGACTTCTTCATTTTCTTATTTTTTTCTGTGTAGAATGGATTTGCTGTCGTCCGACCTCCGGGTCATCATGCAGAAGAGAGCACACCCATGTAAGTACACGTGTGCTTTATGGGCTTGCGTCGGTGTTGGGCCATTGTGTGTTCTGCAGGCTGGAAATCAAAAAGGTGGTTCATTAAATTATCAGTGCAGAATTTCTTGCTTATTGATATGTAATGCAGTATTAATATTCAAAACTTCCAGGAATTCTCTGGAAGAGCACAAAATCCTGCCTAGTGGTTTCGGATGGGTATTTTTTAGCAAGAATCAGCATTACAGTCATGCTTTGAAAAAGCCCCATCTTTTACTTGCTTTATTCTTATGCATTGTTTTAAATGTCAGTGGCTTGTCCACTAGTACACAATTAATACTAGTTGCAAACATGACCATGTCCTGGGGTCACAGCACTAAATTAAGAGAGTGTCAGAGTGGGAATACTTTGCAAATCAACAGCTGAATCTGGGCATCTTGCATGTGTTTAATGTAGCTAGGGTTTTGCCATTGGACTGTGTTCAAGTCAGGGTCCCATGCATAGCTCATACTGGCTTTGAACACCTGGTTCAATGTGTGCTGAAGTTTTGTGTCTTGGGTGCTTCAGTGCTCTTTGGTGGGACATGAGTGCTTACTGTCAAGGTCCACATGACACAGCATTTTGAGGCCAGTCTGATCATATGTGTTCTGTCTCTGGGTCACAGAGGATCACAGACTGGTAGGGGTTGGAAGGAACTTGTAGAGATCACCTTGTCCAAACCTCCTGCTCCAGTAAGGTCACCCAGAGTGGGTTTCCCAGAATCACATCCAGGCAGATTTGGAATCTCTCCAGAGGAGAAGACTCCCCAACCTCTCTGGGCAGCCTGTTCCATGACTCTGTCACCCGCACAGGAAAGAAGCTTTTCTTTATGTGCCTCTTTTCCCTTCCTTTCCCCCTTGCTATGATGTGTCCTCTCCTGTCCCACTCACAGCACTGGAGGTCCCATGGGCACCAAACAGGATCTCATTGCAGTGAGTTTGGGCAAGTGTGAAACATTCCCCATTTTCAGAGGGATTGCAAGACACCTGTGTGTCTGTGTTGTGTCTCTGATGGAGCACTCGTGCATCTTCCAGGGAGGAAAGAAGAGAGCAGAAGAGATTTCTTCCTACTGTGTTGTATTTAGATAATAGATGCATAAGGGCCAAGGAAACGTAAAATTAACCTCTCCTTTTCCTCTTGTCTCACCCCTCTCATCTCCTCCAGGGGATTCTGCTACTTTAACTCTGTGGCCATCGCAGCCAAGCTGCTCCAGCAAAGGCTGAATGTTAGCAAAATCCTTATAGTGGACTGGGTGAGTAAATGCTGGTTCTTAACTTTCAGGAAAGCAGGTAGAGAGTTTTCTCTTGTTTTGCTTTGTTTTGTTTTTTCATCTAATGGCAACCTTGGCTTTGTAACTCAGTGAAAAAAATGTCGCCTGTGGTCTGAGAGCCAAAATTTGTTTCTTAATGTTTGGGATTTTTTTTATTTAAAGTTTTTAAACAAAGGAAGACATTATTAAAGGGTCTGTAGTTTCCAAAATAGAATTATAAATAATAAGCAGTTGCTTTCTAAAACAAGCCTATAACACTGTCTCAAGGATGGGTAACTGCAAACCGTGCTGTGTTATGGTTATTTTTTTCGAAAGGTTGTGACCTTAACAGTTATGCACCATGTGTTTTCAGCACATGAGGACTGGTTACCGAGAGGGATGGACCATCTGTCATGGCTTGGCCTGTCATGGCTTGGCCATTGGGTGGGATGGTCTCAGTGTCCTACCACAGCCTCTGGGTGCCTGGGCAGACAGTCAGAAGTGATCTCTGAATGGGAATGCGGTGGTGAAAAACTTGCAGACAGTGCAGCAGGGTTGAGAGAGAGCTTGTTTGGGATTTTGCCATGGTGATGTATAGATTTAAAAATGCAGCTGCTAGATTTATTTCTTTAATGGAATTAAAAATATATTTATGTAGCTCTGAGGGCATTTGAGTTACTGGATATTGGCCAAGAGTTTTGATTATATTGCCACAAATCTCCCATGGGTGAGACCCTCAAGTTTGGATGTATTTGTCTTTTTGACCTACTGGATGGAGAACCTTTTCCTCAAATCTTGTCAACTGCTTTTTATGTCAGGAGGGGGCGTTCTGAATACCCATCCTGTTACAGGTTGTGTTTCTGCACCAAGTAGCAATGTACGAGGGTATCTGGGTGATAGGTTGATGGCGTTTAACTTTTTGGGCCCAGTAGACCTTTTCTGGGCACTTGTATCAGTGGTCACCCCACAGACTGATTAAAGATGCAAATTTGGGGTAACTAACAGTGTCTCTGAAGTTGTCTCCAACCAAGTAAATTGATCCTCTGTTTTGATAGATGATTGAAATTGTGTTTACGCCATGTGTTAAACAAGGAGGGAACCTGAAGCCAGCTGTGCAAAGCAGGTTACCCTCATTTGCCATAAACTCCAACAACTAGATAAACTTCACCTAGATCAGACAAGGGCAGAAAGCAAAGCACAACAGCAAAGAAAACCCCTCCAAATCCCAAGCTGATGGTTTTGATCTGCATTTTCACTAAGGCACTAGCCTCCCTCATACAATGCAATCTCTGTCCCCTCAGGATGTCCACCATGGGAATGGTACTCAGCAAGCTTTCTACAATGATCCGAACGTTCTTTATATTTCACTGCATCGCTATGATGATGGGAACTTCTTTCCAGGCAGTGGTGCTCCCGATGAGGTAAGAGCATGGAGCATCCATTCATGTCTGATAGGACCTGCTTAGGGCTGTGACTCATATGCCCCCAAAATCTCAGGGAGCCTCTGCCAGGCATAGCTTTCAGAGAAGCTCCTGTCACCAGTCCCACACTCAGGCTTGTTAGTGCCCTTTTGGCAACAGATCGCACAGATCCGTGCATTTGATGCCTTCTCATTCAAGTCCTGGCAGCCGTGGGCATCGTGTCCTGCCCTGTGAGCTGGCAGAAAAGCGCGTACACCTTGGCTAAAGAGCAGAAAATGAGTCAAGGCAACTAGGCTCTCCAGCCCACATGGGACAGCCTGTTCCAGAGGAGCCCTTTGCCAGCTGTCACAGCACTCCATGTACTTCTCAGGATTTCTTTTTTATAGGTGTAAGTTGTTTCTTAGATGCAAGAGGAACAGGTTGTCCGTGGCTGTGCCACCACTGCTCAGGTTTCTCGGCACAGCCTTGGAGCCCATCCATATTCCCTTCTCCTGGCCCTGCTGAGCCATCACTCACCACCACTGCTGCATTCACATTGCACACATGGCCCCAGTGGTGCAACCTGAGCACCAGTTGCTGATGCTGCTGGGCCAGATGCAGGGGTCTCTGTCAGTGTCCTCAGACCTTGCAGCAGAACAGTTAGGCCAGTGGAGCTGGGAGGCTTTTCTCCCCAAATGCAGGATGCCTCTACATCCATCGCATCCTTCCTTCCCTCTAGGTAAGAAATACTGTCCCTCCAGAGTGATTGATCAGAGGGAATATGTATGAATTCCTTAGTTTTGTGTGCTCTGAGGCACTCCACTGTATGGCTGAAAACTGGAGTTCTTCCCCTGGCAATTTTACATTTTCCCATTCAGCAAACATCAGTGTTTCCATTTTGATTTGTAAAGAAACTTAAATATAACATGTTACTGCTCAATTACCCCGTTGGTGTGCTGCTCTTGCAGTGAATGAACAGCAACCATTTGCAGCAGGGTGCGTAACGGTTGCAGACCTACTTTTTTGCTGACCCTTTAATAATCTAGCTTGCAAAATATTTAGTATCATAGGGAGACACTAGGCTATACCATCCACCCTGTATTTAACCATTTATAATAATTTTTAGGTGTGTTGTTCCAGACAGAATAAAACAGAAAATACAAAATAAATTCAATTAAAGCCACAGATGGATAAATTCAATACACAAATTCAATTAAAGCCACCATGGATGGATGAACCCCACATGGTTTTCTGCTAGCAGTGTTTGCACCAGTGCAAGGAATAATGTGCAATAACAGCCCTGTAGCTACATCTAGCCTGAGTTATCTTGCTGTGTATTTTATAACACATTAATTTTTAATTTATTTTTTTCTTCTTCACATGCAGAGACCTAAAAAAACCCAACCCACAAAAGCTAAACTGTGTGCGTAGGAGATCAGAGCCCTGTGCAGAGCTGCTGACAGCTGCTGACAGCAGATACTGCCTGGCTCGCTTGCACCCCCAGGCAGCTACAAGGTCCCCACTTGATGAAAGGAATGAACACAGGCTTTTGGGTTTCAATTCGGATGGGGAAAACACAGCCCTGCTTCTTGGCAAACAATCCGGTTTATTTTTCAGTTTTCCCCTTTCTTAGGTATTTGCAGTCAGTGCAGATAGGATGTTTGCCATACGTGTAAGGGTGGGGATGGACTTATATCCAACACCCGTGTGTCCCTCAAACAACAAAAATCACTTCTCTGTGAATACTTTTGCCCAGCAGAGGGGGAGCTCGCTCTGATTAAACCTTTGGGGTTTTTCCCCTTCTTGAAACTGTAATGAAATACAAAATATGCTTCTGAATAAAGATGAAAACAAATTTGTATGTAGCACAGTCTCTGCAAAAGAGGAAGAGGACCTAGTTGATGCTCAGGTGAGCAGCAGTCAAATACTGCTGGTCCACAGCACCCATGAAAATCAGAGAGTGAAGGAGCTTTGTTTTCACTCTTGTTTTAGGGAACAAGTCGCTTTAGGGGGAAAAAATGACCTCACTACCACTGAGCTATTGAGTTAAAATCTATATTCAACTGGAAGAATACTGAGACAGCAGAAATGTGTTGCCAAAGCCTGCTGTTTCCAACTATTTGTGATTAAAGTACCATCTCCCTTTTTCAGGTTGGCACAGGAGCAGGAGTTGGTTTCAATGTTAACATGGCCTTTACTGGTGGCCTTGATCCGCCGATGGGAGACACTGAATACTTAACTGCTTTCAGGTAATACTGAAGTTTTACCTCTTACAAACATATTTTTCACCTAACCTGGGTTTCTTTTTCCTCATGCAGTCCTCCTTATTCTTCAGCTTCTCTCTTGTTAAGTTTTGAAATACAAGAATTACATCTAGTTGCAGTTAGTTTTTGAGTACCGTAATAAAAAGAAAGCTTAATTAATAGATTGGCTATTTCTGGATGTAAGAAGTGTGGGCATTAGGGGTTGATATTTGGTCCTCGGCATTAATTGATGCATGAATATAAAATGAATAAGCACTTCTGATTTGGGCTAAAAATCTTTCCACCTCTCTGGGTTGAGTATTTTTGTGGGTAAACCTACTTAGATGGAGTTGGAAACACAGAACAACTTTATTACAAGTCATCATGAGTTGAAACTTGGGAGTGCAGCTGCCCAACGGCTCGAGATGTCATTACTACACTGGATGATGGTATCAGACTTCTGGGGAAGTTGGCTGTGCAGCGTCCTATGAAAGAGCTCTGCTAACGACTCACAGACACAGCTCACTCCTGAGTGTACCTAACAAAGGGACACAGCCTTGTTTGGATAAGCTTTGTATTTTATTATTATTCACCCAAAATGTCAAATATGCCTGTTCTAGCCAACTGGAAATCAAAACGACTGAACTGTTGGGTTTGTGCTTATCTTACTGGGTTCTGGTGTCTCCTCAGAAATGGTGTGTTGTGTGTTATGACTAAAAATACAACCATCTCTTAAATAAGTGTTACTCATCACTCACTGTCAGAGTGTGAATGGAGGTAAGCAAAGCTGTGGAGTTGAATTAACGTGTTACTGGGTTATCCTCCTTGATTAGCAGTAGTAGTAAAGCCAGATATAAACGCTGTGCTGGGTCGTACAGGCATATTCAAGCGTGCTCCAAAAAACTGGCATCGTTTGAGTCTGTGAATAGAGCAGGGGATGAAGCGACTTGTTGACTCACTTGTTTATTGTCTGCTGGTCTTACCATCTTACTCACAGAAGCATGTGTCAGTATCACAGGGAAGTATCTACAGGGAATCGTTTGATATGGTCCTTACTTTCCTTTTCATATCAGCATCATCAGAAGAGATGTGTGAAGCAAACAGACATTAAGCTGATCTACGGCCATGAACACACAGGTTGTGGTCTCTGAGCAGGAACACTGCAAGAGCCTGGGTTGAACATAATCTTGCTGCTCTGAGTAGCTAATGGGCAAAATACACCAAAAGGGCACCTGTATGTCATTGGTGTTTGGGGGACTTGCTGCAAATGTGCAGTGAAGCATTTGCCTCCCAGAGCTTGCAGGGGATGGGAGAAAGAAGGTTTTAAAAATAACTATGGAAGCAACAGAATAACAAGATGAAGTGAAGGCAGATCTCTGGGTAGAGGACCTGAAAGTAAAGCAGTAGTGAATAGAGGCCAGTGTGATACCACACTTTTCTTTCTGATAGTCTTTCCAGGAGAATAAATGTAATTCTGTGACCTCATGGATATATAGGCTTTATTTTCTTTCAGGCTGTCCTGTTACACCTCCTGCCTCCTCCGTGCTGCAGGTCACTTCTCTCCAAATGGCGTCTCTTTTAACAATCATGGGTTGAAGTGGTTTTGTGTCCTCCAACCAGTACACTTCTGGTGACCATGCCACATAAATTCAGCGAGACACGCTCTTGCCAAAACAAGGGATGCAGATTTCTGGTGACAGGCAGATGGAATATCACCTTCATGATGTAGCATTATTTTCTGTTCTTCCTGGTGCACTTATAGTCTGTTCTGCTGAGCAAAGAGAGCTTTTACTCTTCAGCCTGACATTAAAAAGCCTTCAAAGAGTGTGTACAATTTAAAATAACAACTAGTCAAGTAACTGTCATTTGTCTCAATGTGTTATTCCTGTTACGGGAAAGCAGCACTTTCCTTCAAAGCTGAAGTCTGTTTATCCCAGCAGTCAACAAGACAGATCTCTTCATTAGGAAGAGAACCCATAGCTTGCAATGGAGTGACACACTTGCTATTAAATATTAATTGAGTTTCAAGGCTCCTGGAAAATTGCTCAGCTTGCACAGTAAGACCTTTGCCAGCCATTCCTTAACAGGCGCTAGTGTCTTTTTGCCTGGAGACAGCAGCTATTTGGGGAACATATTTTGGAGCTAGTCACAGCCCTTGTTTTGCCAAAGTTTTGGGAAGCTGAGGGATGCTGTGACTAGTCCTCCTGGGTAGCACCCCCTGTATCCTACCCCGTGTGCACACCTTCAGTCAGTAAGTTAAATTGAAAGTTGGGGTTTTTTTTAATCTTGTATGCCAAGTTTGGTCATGATAATACATTATCAAGTGACCTTTTTAAATCTCAACCAGCTTCTTTGAAAAACATTCCCCCCCCCTCCCCGAATCTTTCTATTGATTTTCATGTAAAATAACTCTTTGTAGTTTGCAATTTATAGTCCCCAGAGAGTTAGAAAGTGAAGGGAATGGGTCATATATCCTTTTTTTTTTTCCCTTCTTCTTTTCTTGTGTTAGCCCCTTGAGACAATGCATGCCTTCAAGGCAGCACCTTGTTATTCCACCCCATCGAATGCCACGTTGCATTTGCTGGGGATCAAACCTAAGATGAAGAAAAGATAAGAAAATTGGCCATAATGAACTCCAGAAGCAGCAGGCATTTTCACCATGAACTTGGAAACTCGCAGTGGAGAACTGAGCTTTAATTCAAACCAGTCCAAATGCCAAACTGTGAGGCTTTGAAGTCTGCAGAGGAATCAGTGGAAATCCTTTGAGCTAGGCAAAGATACTGATATACTTTTTCTGCCTTTTTTTTTCTTTTTTTTTAAAGACTTAACTCTTCACATGCATGTCTGTTTTTAGAGAAGAAAACCCTCTTTCCGTGTAAAATGAGAGGAAGGAAAATAAGCAACATGCTTTTACTATTTTTTTTCTTTCCTCTGTTTCAGGATGAGCTGGTGTGTCGATTTGATAAAAACATGTTCTCTAATGAAAAAGTAACTGAGATAATTGTCCTAATAAATTAGTCTTCTGAGAAGGGAATAAATAAATCCTACTGAAACCGATCCCCACACTGAAAACCTGTTTCAGTGTCATTCTACTCTTTCTGAAGAAAGGATGGGAATTTGCATTGGTGATTTTACTCTTTTTTACGGAGAATGACTTTTATAAACATTGGCCGCTTGCGGTGCAGTGCTGGGTTGGGCAGGATTGTCTGACCCCTTAGTGTTTATTAATACCATCGAGCCATTTCAGAAATGAGCACAAGAGTTAAAAATGCAAAGCGGAGGGCAGCCTGCCCATGCACTTTGTCACTTATTGTCTTCATAACCCAGGGCTGAAATCACCGGCTGCCCTGTCTTGAGGTTGGGTTGATATAACGATTGCTGGATTGTCTTTTTTTTTTTTCAGTGGGAGGTGGTGGGGGATAGGGTGGAGTCACCCCAGTCGCTCATAAGATGTGCAGAAGGGATCTGGGGAGTTCTCTGAGCCTGGGGCTCCTCCACCCCATTGCCGTGGCTGCTCTGCCTGTCCGAGACAACGTGACATTCTGATGGAGTTGACCGTTCGCTGGGCAAAGGTCCCACGCCTGAACTCACCGCCCAAGTATGTGGGCAATCCAGATTTCACAGATTAGACAGAAATGTCTTCACTTAACGCAAAAAATGCAGGGCATATAATTTTAAGAGACCTTAGCTCATCAAAATGTCATTGGTATTAATTTGCTGTTATTCTGTTGTTATAGAAACAAACAGTTGTAAAATTCGGGGTTGGTTTTGTTGTTTGGCTTTTTTTACCAGGGTCTGTTGTTCCCTGACTTATTGTACAAGCAGAAATCATCTTTGCTTCTATAAATCCTCACAATGTTTTCAAAAGCAGAGTGTGCAAACTTGGCTGAGAAACCTGGATGAAAAATGCAAGGACTGCAGCTTGTTCCTTATTACATGAGAACAGCAATTACTTAGTGAAATGAAATTGTATTATCCACAGGAGTTTTCCTCTGCATTTACCGTAAGAAAGTTTTCGTGATGATCCGAGCAGTTGTGTTGCCTCATACAGGTTTTTTTTTCCCTACCCTAAGGTCTCCTCCATGGTTAGAATTCCATATAAAGCTTTATTCCATGTTAGTTTTATTTTTACTTAAAACGCCTAAACCAGCAGTAAGAGCCATGACTTGAAAGATCCCTCCTTCTGCCTTGCTCAGGAAGCATTAAACGAGTTCAGGAGCCAGTTTAGTGGGGGGGGAGTTGTTTTTCCCTTCAATTCATAAACTCTCAGGAGTGAGTAAGAGGGAGGTGGGGAAGATGATGATGTTTTGCCTGGAATGGTTTCTTTATTTTAGATTTCATGCTCTCCCAACACTGATTTTGTCCCCAAACTCCTAATCCCTTTTGACATAGGTAAATGACCGTGAAGATGGCTGCTTGGAGAAACAAAGACCAGAGTCTTCAGGAGACTGATTAGCCTTAGGAGCAGCGGATAACATTTTGAGATATGTATATCTATATATATGTGGCCAACAGTGGGGAAAAGAGTCTCTGAAAAAAGTGCTTCAGCCTTCTAAGTTTCACCACTTTGCTCGCTGCAATTGAGCATTAGAAAAAGAAAGCCTCTGTAGGATTCTTTAATCTGCCTGTCATTAATTAGGCATTTAATTGGTGAATTGGCTAGTAACAGATTTTAAACTATTCAGTCTTCTGGAAAGTAGATGATTTTTTTTTTTTTCCTCTCCCCCAAATGATTGCTGGATATGATCAGTAGTTTTTGCTGTTTGCAGCTGTCGGTATTGACTACTGCATAGCTGTTCAGCTTAGCTGTGATCGAAGTCAAACAAAAGGATTTAATTTATTTTAAGCAAGCAGAACAACCCTCTAAAATTTGTAAATGTAAAGGTAACCATTGTGCTATAAAAAATTCTGCATGGGTTGAATGAATATTCAGGCTTATAAACCCTTTCATTCCTCAGTGAATAACTACAGCTACCTTAGCCATTAGTTACAAGACCCAGACAACTCCTTCTTGATAGCAATTTAAATTTCTGGCTTTTTTTATAGTATCAAAACCAAGGCAAAGCCATGGGTTTCTCTGTGGTGTAATTGTTGCTTTCTCTTGGGCCTGAGCTTTACTGTGGTGGATCTAAGCAAAGGGGCTGTTTTCCTCTGTGCACAAGAAAAATGAAGAATCAAAAGACTGGGTTGGATGTGCCTGAAGTGCACAGATGAAGTCTCAGAAATACATTGTTTGAAAGCGCTTTGTTTGCTTAGGTCTTAAATTTTCACATGTGAGTTTTTGGGGTTGGTTTGTTTGTTTGTTTGTGGGTTTTTGGTTTTGTTGTTGTTGTTGTTTTTTCACAATTAAAAAGGAAAAACAAGGGAGTGCTGAGAAGCAGGAGAGTTTTGACCCTCCGGGGTCAAGCTTTATGGCCAAAGATGCAGCTGCTTACTTATGTGGTGAGCATCAAATAGAGCTGGGACTATGTCTTTGGAGTACTGGTGTCATATTGGAATCAGAAGTCAGAAGCAAAAGCAGCCCTTAGTGTTTGCAGAGGAGTTGTAGCTGAAAGAAAAGTTTCAAGTCTGGATTTGAGAGCAGTCTTGGGTTTGTGATGGTCACGGAACTGAAAACATCATTAGGTTATTTATTCTGACACCCTGCCATCCCACGCTTCTCCTCTGGCTGCCCCTGAACACGCATGGCTCCCAGTCAGCCTCTGTCCAGGACAAGTATGCAGCACCCATCCCATAGGCATAATCTGTCCATCTGTCCTCCTGACTTCCCTCGGCTGGGTGAGCCAGGGGACCTGTGACACTTGTTTCTTCAAACTGTGAGGGACCTGATAAAAATGTACTGTACGTACAGAGCATCACTAATAACTTCTCAGAGTTGAAGGTACGTGCAGCTGTAAGGTCACCCTGTCCTGCACCAGAAAAAACTCTGGACATCCTCAAAACAGCTTCTAATGATTGTCAAATACCAATTGATTTACTTCTAGCCAGCAACTGCTGCTTTTTCTCTCTTAAAATTTATGCAGACAGGGTTCACAGTTAACCTGTGGTGCTGCCTGTATGTTGGCCTTGCCACTAGAGGGTATCTTTGAACCGTGGTCACCATGCAGGGACCTTCAGCTGAGCACCACTGGCACCTTAACGCTGCTCCACAGCTGTTCCTCGGGTGCATTTGTGCTTGTTTATCAGCAGATGACCTGTCCCACAGCCAAGAAATTGTGACCAATTCAGGTTTGCGGTGCTGACAGACCATAGATTCCTATGATGGTTTGGATTGGAAGGGACTTTTAAAGGTCATCCAATTCTAACAACCCTGCAGTGAGCAGGGACATCTTCAACCAGACCGTGCCCACAGCTTGGGGGTGCAGGTTTGGGCTTGCTTTGCAACCAGCTTATGGTGAATTCATACATCAGTTCAGGTACTAGCAGCTCCCATGGTATCAAAACTTTGTGGGGAGGAATAAAAAACATGATGTTTTAGCATTTTCCTTCATTTAGAAATTAAAGAGCTCAGCAGTTACTTCAAAGTTGAGGGAAAAAAAAAAAGTACAACCACCCCTCTGCCACATGCACTTGCTTCAAAACTGCTGGCTTATTCCTTTGTGAAGGAGGTGGTTTCTGCTTAAAACTGCCGTAGGCTTCACTAAAGAGATTTTTGTTGACTGTAAAGTCATCAGGAAAAACTGTGCTATTTTGTCTTCCTTATGTAATCATATCCCTGAGAACCAAATGTATACTGCAATCAAAATGTATACGTCATTTTTGCCTCATTTGAGGGAAAAATTAAAATTCCTCATTCTGATTTTACAAGAACAAAAAGAAAATTAGTTCCTTTTTGCATAGGTTTCTGTGCCTGTGTGCAGAGACTGGCAGGGGGGCAGATTGCAGGAGGCTGTTGAGTTACTGAGGCAATTAGTTGGCAAAAAAGTAAATGAAAGTAAATGTTAGGATGTTTTTGGTTTTGTTGTTTTGGTTTTGTTGGGGTTTTTTTTGGACTACACAGTGTCCGAATGCCTTGCCCAAACCTGCAATGTCCTGGGTGTCCCTCTCAGTGGTGACGATGAAAACTACTCAATGTGTTTGAGTCATGCTGGAAGTAGCTTATTCCATGGTAGATGTTAATACTTAATTGAAAATAAACTCTGCAGAGAACAAAATGGCATGAGCTCAGATCTGTCTTGAGGCTAATACAAGTTGCTGACAGTAGAAGGTGTCTTGTGGCTTTTTAACATCATTGTAGCAAGAGATGTGAATTTTTATGGGTATCTTGATAGCAGTTGAGCAATCTCGGCACTGAACAGATCTTTCTGGTCTCTTTCTGGTTTTGGGAGCATCACGTAACAACTGTACTCAATAAAAGTGAAGTTTTCACGTATGCAAAGATCTTTATATGAATAGCTTCAATTCATGCTGCAGAAAGTTAACATTGCTCGTAGATGTTCCTAGGATGGGGAAACAGGGAAATGCCATCGCCTTCAGTACCATTAAGGGATGGCGTTGGCCGGGTTGTCCTTGGGATACACCCAAGATGCAGTACATTTATTATGGAAAAAAAGAACATAATTTGAAAAATGTTACCCTATATAAAGGGCATTGAGATGGAGATTTACAACCGTCTGTGCACCTCCTCGCTTCTCCACTGTTTCCTGCAGCAATCATTGCCTAGTGGAAAAATTCAAAACTTGCAAGCCCATGCATGCAGGTACACTGTGCATGTCACAGAGAGGTCTTCATCAATGTATGCTTGCAATGAGTGCTTGCAATGGGCTTTTTCAATCAGAAAGGACTCTGTGTGTTTATTTAGAAGCTTTGTTGCCCTGACTTTTTTCCTTGCTGCAGTTTCAGTTTTGCCGTGTTTATGCTGGAGCTGTTAGAGGAAGAAGTGTTTGCTTGCTCGCAGTTCAACTTTCCAATTTTGGTGAAGTTGGCCTCTGGATGTGTGAAATGGGGTGTTAGCATCCTCATGTAGGTTTTGAACAGAAATCAATTGAGGAGAGAAATCAGAGGGGAAAAAACCTTTTGTGGAGGAACCACAGACACAGACCTGGTGTTTCATTTAAATACTGGCCTTAACAGACAATAGTTTATGGGTACTAAGCAATTAAATCCACTTTCTTAATAAAGAAAATGCCAGGGGATGGGAAACCAGAGTTCAGAGAGAAATATTTGGGTGGGATATTTGTATATTAAAGCTTTTCGCCTCATGTGACTTTCCCCAGCCTCTTGTTACAGTAAATGAGAAGTGTAGCAAGGGAAGAATAAATAGCTTTGCAGACTCTGCAAAGGCTAAAGGAGGTATTTCGAAGGAGCACGTGGAGACAAGTGCCACGTACCAAGGTTGCCATTGGACAAGTTCCCCAGGTGATTTTGCAACTTGTATTAGATGCCATCTTATTTTCTCCCTACCCCCTCATGCCCTGTCTGTAAAGCAAGATATGATCACAAGTGGGAAATTCAACATATGACACCTTATTTCCCTGGTCAAAATGTGATGCTGTTGATGGAGAAATAAACAAACCACGCTGAAAAAACTTATCAGGAAGCTGACTTTAAAGCCATACTGCAGTGCAAGGTGTTCAGCCAGCTCTCACCTTGTCGGAAAACAGGAGATGGGCTTCGCTACCGTGGAAAAATAGTACAAGGTTTTATAGCGGGTTTGTTCAAGATGGTTTAAGTGTTCATGCCTTTGTTCAAGAGCCAAAGTAACATGTCTGCCATTGCTAAATTTTCATTGCAGAACGGTAGTAATGCCCATTGCCAATGAATTTGCCCCAGATGTTGTGCTGGTGTCATCTGGTTTCGATGCAGTGGAAGGCCATCCCACACCTCTCGGAGGATATAATCTATCGGCAAAATGTAAGTTGTGGATTTACCAGAGCAGAGATCTGAAAGAGGGGTAAATTGCTGTTGTCTGAGGGACTACAGTACGGTATTTGCAGGTTTTACATGTCAGAGCCTATCTTCGGATCTTTCATTTCAATGGCAAATTTTCCAGCCTTTTTCTTTGAATTTTCCTGTGTTTTGTTGCCACAGCATATATATTTTTGTCTGGCTGAAGTTTTCATTTTCTTGAAGCATAGAATTTTCATTTCATTTTCTGGAAGCATTGCATATTTCAATTTCAAGTGCAAACAATTTATCTAATGAAGTTCCCAATTCGTTTGTAGTCATATCTCAGTGGAAGACAGCTGCTGAATTAGTGTTGTGCTTGCATTAATGCAAAATCAAGGAAAGGCAGAATGCCAGATGCAAATATTGTCTCTTGCTCTGAATGCTAGAAGTCCATTTCTTCCTCCAGGATAAAAATTCAAGCTTAATATTTTTGTTCCCTGCCTTGGTAGCAATTATACAGACCCACAGGAGCCTTCTTTTTGCTTCGTATCCGTGTATTTTTTTGCACTGCACAGGAGATGTGCTGAAATCCCCCCGCGCACACCTTGGTTATGCTTGGTTTATCTGGTGCTGTTTCATTCAAGTCAATCGAGAAGACAGTTTTTCTTACACAAGGATTTTATTTTTTTTTTTTTTAGAGTTCATTTCAGACAGCAAACTTATTCTCCACAGTGAACTTCAGAACCTTGTAAGGTAGCTGAACCTATAAACTTTATATAAGAATAAAGTGAAATAGATTTACAAGAGACAAGCTATTTAAGATATCCAGAAACACTTTGTAATGAGAAGGTCTTGTTTACCTGCTTGTCGAGTTTCCCATGCTCTGTTACTCTTGCAAAACAGTTATGGGCTCTACCATGAATCTTTTTATCTGGCTGTCAGTTTGCCAGTTTGCAAACGCACTCATGGGGGTCACCGCAGAACAGAAAGCAGGGAGCAGGGATGGAAGGTAGAAATGCCCTGGATTTACTTTTGTTTGGATTTTTTTTTTTCCCCAGAGAGGGGAAGGTTGCTTTGAGGACACGTTTTTTAAATCCTCGCAGCTTGGTTCTGTTTTGTTTAAAGGGTAGAAATGTATTGCGTGTCATACGATCAAAGTCCCCAGTGCCCCAGGAATTTTTATAGCATATTATATACGGGAAGAAACGTCTGTTAAGAACTAGATGTCAAATATCTCTGGGGCACCGCGATTCTGCTATTGCAGCTGAAAACACCGGCAGCAATTTTACTGATTTCCCCTTCCCCTTCCCCTCCCCCGTGACTGCTCTGACTTTGCATCGTCCAGAGCAGGGAAAAAAGCCACCTCCTTCCACCTCCTTCCCTTGTGTCCAAAGGAGATATTCACTGCTGTGTTTAATTCGGGGTGCTGAGGGGTGGTAGAGAAGGTAGTGGTGCCTCTCACCTGGGTTAAACTCCAGCTTCTGGGGGGGATATGGATCCATCCTACAGCGCTCTCGGCTGAGGAACTGTGGATGGAATTCTGCAGTGAGCGTATTAAAATCCAACCTGGCTTATATTATACGCTGAGTCCTTTCAGATCCCTTGTGGTTTTTTAATATGATGTAATTCCTTTCTATAATTCTTTGATCCTTTGCCAGGAGCCTGATTCCAGCCACAACCTTTGCCCTTTTCCTGCATTTCCTCTTTTCCCTCGTTACAGGCTTCGGGTACCTGACGAAGCAGCTGATGGGCCTGGCCGGGGGTCGTGTCGTCCTGGCCCTCGAAGGAGGCCACGACCTGACCGCCATCTGTGATGCCTCAGAAGCGTGTGTTTCTGCTTTGCTGGGAAATGAGGTACAGAGATGGGCAAAGCCAGGGGCCACAACCTGCCCCCATGTTGAATTTGGGCATCTCATCCTCCAAAACAGTCAATCCGCCAAATGTTTGCTGCTGGTTTGGGTCCTTTTGACCCATGTTGGTGTAAAAGTGCATGCTTTATTTATTTAAAAACTACCTATGTTTGGCCATGCATATCGTAAGGATTGAAATAGCCAGGAGATGAATTGGGATTTATTCTTTATCCAAATAGTTTGCTTTATACTCTTTGGAAGACAACTAATTAATTTAATTTCTTTCTGAAGTTCTTCAAGCCTTCCCCTCTCTAGTACTGCAGCCTGTGCCTGACGTGTTGTGCAGCTTGCTTGACATTAGTTTCAATTCTATTTTTCCTTGATGTTCTATTTTCTATCTTCTGCATGTTGCTGTGTCGGAAAAGCTTCACAGAAGTTGGCCAGAAAGATCAGGATGTGTGATTGCAAGATAAAAGCAAAGACAGATAATTACACCAAGAAAGTCTAGTATTTTGTATTCTGAAGAGGTCAGGGTATTTTTTTACAGAGGAAACTTTAGATATAGTTTAGCTTTCCTGCCTTTCCCCCCCCACACACACTTCTAGAGTCAGTGGGTCCAAGGAAGAATTTATTCAAATTCCCTGTCCCTTTCCTTCTTGATGCAGCCTGGCTATCAGCATCTGCTGTAGCTCACACCAAATGAGCAGTTCACGCCAGCTTCTTCCAGTTCTTCATAATTAAAAAATGCAGAGCAGTGGTGTTTGACACATCTTTGTCATGTACTGTAAAAATATGGCAGCAAGGAAATACCAAAATCCATCAGAAGCAAAATCCCAGATCTGGGCTCTTCTGCATACTGCTATGTCAGTATCTTTGCATACACTTCTGTTCAAGAAGCACATTTTTGTAGACTACACCAAGTAGGCCCGAGTGTTGATCTGCTTGAGGGTAGCAAGGCTCTCCAAAGGGATCTGGCCAGTCTGAATCGATGGGCCAAGGCCAGTGGGATGAGATTCAACAAGGCCAAGTCCCAGGTCCTGCATATGGGTCACAACAAGGCTCTGCAGTGCTCCAGGCTTGGGGCAGAGTGGCTGGAAACTGCACAGCAGCAAAGGAGCTGGAGGTGTTGTTTGACAGCTGACAGAAAATGAGCCAGCCTGTGCCCAGGTGGCCAAGAAGACCACCAGCATCCTGGCTTGCATAAGCATTAGTGTGGCCAGAAGAACTAGGGCAACAATTGTCCCCTTGACTCGGCAGTGATGAGACTACTCCTCGAATTCTGGCTTCAGTTTT
>VWZY01006899.1:0-26343 GCA_013399075.1 Chloroceryle aenea
TCTGTGATTCTGTGATATTATAAGCAAAGCAATGTAACACCAAAGGGCTGATTCCATTTTCTTTTTGTTTCTAATATCCACTGATATGAAGAGCCAGTTTTCAAATTCCTTTTTGATATATTAACTGTGTAACAAATCTAGCTCAGAACAACCAACACTGGGAAAAACTATCAATGATCTTATCATCACTCACTAGCCATGCGAACATGAAGGTACTTCCTCCAGTTTTCAATAAGTGTTGCATTTGCAAGACCAAGACCAGTGATAACTTGATTAGTCATCTTGTAGTCACACTGAGGTCAAGGAACATGAATGATTTCCTTACTCACTCTAAATGGATGTTTCCAGAAGACTCAGTCAATTTGCAGACATATCCAATGGTTAATCTTCACTATCTCTCCTCTCCTCACCTGATAAACAAGGAATAACTCCCCAAGAAGGAAGCACTATCTGCTCCCCAACACTAAGGTAGAGGCATTCACCATCCTCTTCTGCCTCTGTGGCTTACACAGGCAACAGGGAAATTCTCTTCCTTGCCTTGTGGAGAATCAGGTGACTAGTGGACAAGTACCCAAACCCACATCTAAACAAAAAAAAAGGAATATAGCAGTCCAAATAGGTGTCTGCATATGCTTATTTTTACCAGAGTATCCCTGTTTCTCATGTGATACCTGATGTTTTTAAAATGTTCTTCAAGACACCTGAAGTAACCCAGTTTCTCACTTCTTCTATTTTTAAAGAAACCTAATTAAAAGTAAGCAATAGACTCATAGCACTTTACTGACCAGAATGTGCGTATCATTTAACAGAATCAAACCAAAACTAAAAGAAAGGGGAGTATACACTCACTATGCTAGATAGTGTTGTGAGTGAAAATCAAGGAAGGATGCTAATGACATTTCAGCAACTGATAAACTAACTCAGAAAGCACTTAGATTACTACCAGAAAGTCACCACTTGAGGAAGTATCAATATATCTATTTGGTCAGAAAGTGACAGTAACAGTATCCACACCTTGAAAAAAACCTGTAGGTTGTTTTTTTTTTGTGCAGCTATCAAAAATATGCTCTCACAGTTCATATTTATTTGATATTTAGTTCTGCTAAAGCATGAATCATCTTGGAAATCCCCCCACCTCAAGTGCTATTTCATCCCACAGCAGCAGAAGCTGCTGGGGAAGCCATGTGTAAGAGCTGGCTATGTAACATCCTCTCACTAGTCACCTCACTTAAACCACAGAGAAACAATCTAAGGCACATACTTCAAATCACATATCATTGCCCTCTGCAATACTTTAATTCCACAAAGTTCAATATCTGACATACAATTAGAACATCCATGTTGGATACCTATGCTACAATTGTCAAAATGATAGTGTAGGCATGAGAAGTCCCAAATTTGCTTTGAAATTCCACTTTGAAATCACAACAGACAACTGCAACATTTGCTTAATAAATAGGTAATCCCATTCTTGCACTGAAAAGACATGACACCCTACTATTCCTCACCAGTCTGGTTTTGTAATCCAGTAACACAGTAACAGTGAATCCAGTAATACAAAAAAAAAAAAAAAAATAAAAAAAAATCTGAGGCAAACAGCCATCAGTTTTTCAAAGAACTGTGATGCAGACAGTTTTTTTAAGACTTAAGAGTTTGTTTGTCTGGGGGAAAAGAGGTCCAAAGGCACACTGGCATGAGCAGAAACTGGAAAACAGAAAAAGGACACTGGACAAAGCAACAAACACATTGAAGATCACGATTCCTCCCCTATTATTGAAAAGGAATCCACTGAGTGCAAATGCCACTCAGTAGGTATTTAGTTAGGAAGGTTGATATCCAGCAATGTAAGCTCAAGTGTTTTTAGACCTACCCAAGCTGTCTCCATTTCACTACCAACATTTCTCACCTAAGCACTTCCCAGGGAAATGAGGAACTAAAGTAAATGCTGAGATGACTACAAAATGAGATCCTATTAACCCCTTAGTAGAGAGTAGAAGAATGAGAATTGCTGTTCTGTTTCAAATATATAAGGCCCCTTCTCAAGGTCAGTTTATTATTACCTCTCCTATACCAACAAAACAGAAGTCCGAACTTGCAAATACCTTACAGTTCCAATCTAATTTGTATAACATGTAACAGTGCTGCATAAATTGCACAGGCTGTCTGTCTTCACACAGATTCAATTTAGCCTGTTTCTACAGCAAATTACTTTAAATATTAGCATTTTCCTGTTTATATCTCAGAAAAAAACCCACACATTTTGTAGCCATATTAAATAGCAGCTACTTACTACATGTCTTAGCACCTTTTTTCAAGTGAAAGTGACTGCATAATGAGTAATACTAACATTGTTCATATTCATGCATTAGATACATGTATATATACTACTTCCCTCTGCAGAATGGAATTATACAACCTGCAATGCTGTCTTTCAAGCCAGGGTATGTTTTTTAAATATATACAATAGATTTTAAAGCATTTAACTGCTATCTATGTATGCATATAACTTGAAGCATCCTTTCCTGAGTTAGGACCATGTTTTATGGAATCACATTATATCCACTCTCAGATTTTCACATTGCAATTGAAAAGTATTTAGCCAGCAGCTGCATCTTTAAAAACACATCCTGAATTACTGAACAGTTATTAAAACATCAGTAAAACTCCCAAACTGGAAACCATTAATGATCAGTAGAATTTAAGGGCTGTTACAAGGATTTCAAATAAACTCATAAAAGTCACAGGTAAGTGAGTAGTAAATCTCAGCTCTCTGCTTAGCTGGGTTATCAATAACAATATCAGAATAACAAGTTCAGTTAATGCCTAAAAAGAGAAAACTGGTCTATGCAGAGGAAGCAGGTAGATCCCTTCCAAAGACCTCTATTTCTCAAAATCCCATCTCTTTACAAGATTAATACAGGATTAATATCAGTGCAGCTGTATTTTTGTCATTTTAGCTAACCACAAATATTCTGCTTCTACATGACATTACCTTAATGCCAGCTAAGTATAACTCGCCATGCTCTGGGGTTATTTGCTGTTGCAATTTTAGCTTGCGTTCATACTTTGTCCCAAGCAATAAATTAAAAAAAAAAAAACCTACCTGACTAAAATAACTTTTGCCAGAGCCATTTTGATCTTGCCTGCCCCTACTTGCAACTTCTGCTACCTTTGCAGTTTCTGCTATTAATATATATAACCTCGATTAAGTTAGGCCACAGGCTTTCTGCTCTATCAGGCCTTGTGCTCAGTTAGACTACAGTCTTTATACTCAGTTTACAGAATGACCTGGATTTTCCATATTTCAGCGAATCTATAAAGTAGCAGTTCATTAATTTGGAGAGAAGGAACAGCAACATACCATGCCAAACTTGTAACTAGAAGCATAAGAAATTGTTTAGAGCCCAGCCTGAACCAACAGAGAACAAATTAACAGTGAGAAGCTGGGCAGCAAAGACCAGACAAATGGCCTGAAAGAGCAAGAATGCATTCCCAACAGTTATGCTACAGCAGCACAAACTGGAAACATAAAATTAATAATCTCTCAGAGACTGCAGTTCAAGATACACTCACTGTCTATTGCTTCTAAAAAGAAAAAATCTACATCAAAAGTAAGAGAAAGACCACAGGCTGTGAGTGCCCTGAAACACAGCTCAGCACCACAGAGGAAAATACCCTCCATCAAAACTCTATCATCAAAAATTCTCCATCAAAATGGACTCTCTACCAGAAAGCCTGTCCAGTTCTCCCTGACCTTGTCCTGGGAAGCCTGGAAAGGTTGGCCCTGCCAAGTCCCACACTGCTTGCTAACGAAATCGATACTCATTTACTGCTGTTCATTTACTTGCACTACCAGCAATAAACACAAACAGGCAGCAGTATGTATCAAAAGCAACATAAAAGGAGGAGGGGAGAAAGTCTGGAGTGGGAAGTGGGAATGAAGAGAAGGTTAAACAGTGAAGCATGCATCCCACATAATTTTAGGCAATTTAACAGTAGCTGCAAATAAAGCATCACCAACACTTCAGACAATTCTAAAGTACCTCTGCTGTAAAATTACATCGTGATACAGAAGTGATGACTAACTTCTCAGAAACCTAAAAAGCTACTGATGCCATTTCTGTGTAGGACGTGATTGACTGGACCCCCTAGGAGGTGAAGCATAGGAGCCAGCAGTGTAAAGCAGAATGTGCTGTAGCCAGAGAATACTTCAGAGTCTTGCCAAGAAGCAACTGGGTGAAAACCAGTCTGATATAAGCACAATGTGTTATCAACAGCTATGTCTACACTTCTTGAAGAGTGTCTCTCAGTCGCTCTTCCTGTGTGGTGATCTGCTTACCTTCCAAGTGGCTGTCATGTGCCTGATCTTCCCCAGATACAATACCTTGTTCTACTTAGAGCAATTTCCACTGTTCCCATAGGAAACAGGGAATTTGGACACTTGTCCTGGGCTATATGTGAGAGCAGAGGCAGTAGATTAGACTAATTGCCAGATACTCGGGACCCAGTCACAAATGACTACAGCGTGCACACACAGTACATGTTGGATTTACTACTCAGGGGCAGAGGAGTTACTCTGGGCACATGGTGAAGCTCAGTGAATCCACAGTGTGTCAGATTTGCTGCACACACAGAGCTTGCAGGCACGGTGACCCTGGTGTGACGAGTATGTCAGTCATTGAATGTGCACAGCACTGTGTGTATGCAGGCACACAGATGGGTGTTAAGCCAATGGACAACTGAAGTCCCAGCTGCACTACAGCCAGGCTGAAGGGTCACTTGCAGGGTCCCTGTCTGTACATACAACAGACTTGAGGATAACAGTAGCATAGCCCTTCAGAGACAGTGCAAACCTACCTGTGAATCTCAACACATTCCTGACCCAACAGCCCTGCAGCCATTATGGTCAAGAAGGTGTAGAGAGTAGCAGCTGCCACTGCAGAAAACAAACCAAAGTTATTTCTCTATAAAGAAAAATAGGGATGCAGTATCTGTGAAAGAAAATACCAAACTGTAATCTTCTTTCCCTCAGTTTCATGAAACCGCTTGAATACATGGTGGCTAAGTCTCTTTAGTTTTGCCAAGGATATCAAATCTACAGAAAGATGTTGTCAGTCTTGACCTTGCAGTTAGAAATGACAAAGCAGCAAGCACAATGGAGAATAGTTTAGTCACTAATAACCTGGCCCAAATGAGTTGGTCTATCGGAACAAACCAGTGCTATGCAAAGAGAGTGTCCTGAAAGTGTACTTTCATTACTTCCAGCATAGACCTCTGCCTAGGCCAATTGCCTCTTTATGGAGCTAATTACAGCAAAGCCCATTAATTCAAACACTCTGCTTATCTTTCCAGCTGCTCCACTGAGATTCAGAACATATTTGTGTCTTCTCAGCCAGCCTCAAGACAAATGGATGAATGTCTGCTGTGGAAAATTCATTGTTAATGCCCATACCATAGCTGGAAAGCTCTCATTTGTTACTAGTCTCACGGAATGACTTCAAAAGATGATGAAAAGGTCCTTGCAAAACTAAGAATCTGGCTGCACATTTGAATATGGTAAACACATATATGGATGTATTAACAAGACCTTTTCATGGAGACAAAGGCAGAACAAACATCAGGGAAATGAAGCTGGCATCTAGTCTACCCAGCTGATAGCAGTGGTGCTAGGTGAATTCAAATACTACACCAAGGCACTCACATGAACCAGGGAACCAGATATTAGTGAACACAAAGTTCTCACTAATG
Organism: Chloroceryle aenea; assembly: GCA_013399075.1. Lineage (NCBI taxonomy): Eukaryota > Metazoa > Chordata > Aves > Coraciiformes > Cerylidae > Chloroceryle > Chloroceryle aenea. The sequence goes on from VWZY01006899.1 coordinate 5,749, forward strand.
AGTCACAGCTTCTTCACTAGCATTTCTGCGGTGCCAAAGTGCACCACCCTGTTTGGGTGAAAAAATCACAAATTCCTTTTTCATAAAATAGCTGATAGAATTGACTCTGAACTAGCCTCTATATTTGGTTATGCTTTTGGAAATTGATTATATTTTTATACATCAAAAGACACATAACTCAATTTGGTTTTCATTTAACTCCCAATATCCATTTGACAGTTATCCTTTTGTTAATGTCAGTATTGTTTTGTATTGTTTCAGAAGTCAGACTCTGACCATTTCATCATTTTGCTATAGTGGTGATACTTTAATACTTCTACTTTAGAAGCAGGAAAAACTGATTGTTCCAAGTATTAAAACTCTACAGCACAGCAGCATTTTAAGATAATGAATCTTACACTTAAATTTTGGTCTTGTACCCTTTAAAATCTTTGGATGGCATATGAAATTTGAAAGCATCTTTGTTTTTTCTTTTTTATTTTTTTCTTTCTCCTTACAATACTAGCTTTCTGATAGTATTGTGATGATTAGGCTGGATCAAATTTAAGGCTTTTTTTTTTTTTCTTTCCCAAAAAGAGCTGGAATCTGGTCTGTAGCCTCATTTTCAGTAATCTGGAGCTGCTATTAGGCCTTTGATCATACCAAGCCTTACAGACGGAAAAGTTCTACTTCAAAATTCCCCACGTGTTTGTAGATGTCAATAAAGTTCTTTTAAAGTGTCAGAAGTGATTTCTCTGTTTGTAGTTTTGCTAATACCAATTACAGTGGTATTGTCTCTAGTCAGAAGAAGGTAGAAAGCAACAACTAAATGAACCCTCCTTATTCCCCTACCCAGTCCAGACAGCAAACTAAGCACAAACATCTATGCAGATGAACAAATGCACACATGCACACACAATGCCTGATTCTTTGGAAAGAATACATTAAAGTATTTGCACTTTGGAATAATGAAGGAAACATGTAAATACAGCACTCTATTTTTTCAGGAAAAGCTTTCAAATACACATACTCCACTCCCTCTAAATTATGGTAGAAGATGGGTCATAATAGCTGATGTAATAGGCAAGAAGGGAGAATGAAGCACAATTCCCTAAACTGGATAAAATAAGCAATTACTCTTGTTATCTGAATGGCTCTGTCAGTGGAGAAGTTGTCTGTGTCATAACAGAATTTAACAAAGCCTGTTGCCTTTAAGCATCAAAGGCTTTGGCCTTATTATCTTTCTAAGACGTGCATGTATAATAAGTTTTCCCAACAAATGGCGAGGAAGTGTCTCTGGCAAAATATAAAATGGTGATAAACTATGTCCAAATGATTAATTCACAGAAATTCTCCATCACACTGCAGCTACATGTGCCCGTCTCTTCTGTTATGCCCTTGGAGATTTCATACTAAACGTATGTGCATATTTTTCATGGCCACTGATATTTGAATTGCAGCCTGCTCCCATGCAGAACATAAAACACTTCAAACTGCATAATGCTGACTAAATTATAAGTTCTCCAGTGGCCTGAGGTAGCAAGGGCCATAATAATGAGTGTGCTTAAGTGGTTTGTGTAGATTTTTTTCCCCTTTAATTTTAATGCCCTGACTTGCTTCTGCCTTTTCTAAAGCTAGGGATTGTCTCATACAATCATAACAACAGGGAAATAGAAACTGCATTATGCTTTGAAAAAATGTAGGATGCAAAGCAGAAGCTTCAGTCATCAAGCACAGTGATAGCCAATTCATCCCTGTCAGTCACATGGAATAAAATATGCTTTGGTGATTTTGTCCTTACTTGTAATCAGATTTGGGCTGTTTCATATATAAAGACAATTCAGACCACATTTACTGGATACACCCAAAAGCTGCAGTCCTTCCAATCACATTCATATTGTACACACATACAAAAAACAAAACAAAAAAACCCACCACAGCTGAAATCTCATCTGATTTAAATGATAGTGAAATTACGTAAATGAAGCCTGATAAAATACTGAGAACTTTACTCATGGCATTACAATAGGTCAAAGTGGACATCTATATGAGCTGTCCTGAACACTTACTGATTTTGCAATGTTTTCAGGTTTCTGGTATTGGTTATTTTTCTTGGTTTTACTCAAAAGACAAATGGATGAAAATGCTTACACTGCAGCAATGCTCACTTCCATGGTAATTGGAAAAATATACACAAACTGTACTAATATCCACGGATGTTTACAGTCAGGCAGATAAAAAAGAGCCTGGGCACATGTTAACTGTTTCCATCAACTTCCCCCACCTCTAAATAGAGACCATTTTTGGCCAGCACATTGAGGAGCAGGGAGCTATTGACTTCACAAATCAGTGCAAAGGAAGACGGGCTCCTTGAAAAATCCTTTTCATGTATCCCTCTTTTGTCCCACAATGTTTCAGGAAGCTCATTTCTACATTCCCTGCTCTACAGGATTGTGGCAGATGTTTAAACTCACTTCTCACAGGATTCAGACCAAACCCCATCTGCACCTAACTTCATATGGCCTACAGTCTGAGGCCCTCTTTGCAGGGGACTGCAAACTGATGTAGCTCAAGCACTCCTGTATCAATATGGCTACACAAGTCTTCCTCTGGTACCAGTTTTCAGACCTCTTCCTCTTTGTGAAAACACAGATTAAAATTCTTTTGCAAGAAGTATCAGTACTGAAATGGAAGGAGTGAACATGCAGCTTTCTACCCTACCTCCTGGTTGCTCCAGGATCCTGGTGTGGAGCTCCTGCAGGAGTAATCAGTAAGAGCAGCTCTGTTGGCATGGCAGGAAAAGATCTCCAGTGAGTCTGACAACTACTTAAAACAAGTAGAAACACCTGATGCAACATCAACACCTCCCAGGAAGTACTGTCTCTTTCCACTGGCCTGTCTTACACATCTTGCTTATTTTCTTTCCATAAATGAGAGTAATAAATACATTTCTCATTCGGGTTTTTAATTCACCATTGTTTTAGATACTGTTTGGTCATTTTACTTATTTAAACCAAGTCCAAAGGAAGACAATAAAACTACTGGTTAGTTTTTAGAGAGTACAATTGTACTTGTTGCAGTGTCTTGGGCCTCTGCAGCTTTTTTCCTTTAATTTTACACTGTAATTCAGGTATTTGAATGTAAATATAGACTAAAATTACTTATTTAATCTGTCATCATACTGGAGACAAAAGTAGGGCTTAAGTCATGGAGTAACAACATGGTTGAGGCTGGAAGGGACCTATGGAGTTATTTTGTCCATCTTCCCTGCTCAAGAAGGGCCACCTACAGCTGGATGCCCATGCCCATGTTAAGATGACTGTGGAATATCTATATGGATGGAGACTCCGCAACCACCTGATTCTGTCTTTGTTGAACCCTCCTGTCAGCTCTTTGTACATGCTCATGAGATGTCTTCCTTCTCTGGACTCTCCAGTTGCTCAGCCAACTCATACTTCACCAGCTTCTCCATGAGAATCTTTTGGGGGACAATGCTGAAAGCCTTATGAAGTCGAAGTAAACAATATCCAATACTTTCTAATCATCTACTAAGTCAGTGATTTCATTATAGAAAGTTATCAAGGTGGTCAAGTATGACTTCCCCTGGGTGAATCCATGCTGAGTGCTCCCGACGAAGTTCTTGTCCTTCATATGCCTGGAAATTGTTGCTGCTCTGTCACCTTCAGAGGTACTGGGGTGAAGCTGACTGGCCTGTAGTTCCCTGGGTCCTCCTTCTTGCCATTCCTCGAGACAGGACTGGTATTTTCTTTCCTCCAGTCCTCAGACACTTCTCCTAGTCACCATGATTGTTTAGAGATTACCAACAGTAGCCTCACAATAACATCAGTCAGCTACCTCAGCACTCATGGGTGCATCCCATCAGGATCCGCTGACTTATGTATGCTCAGTTTCATTAACTGTTTTCTAAACAGATCATCTTCCAGCAAGAGTAAGTCTTCCTTGCTCCAGACTTTCCCCCTGGTCTCTGGGCACTTAGATTTCTGAAGGTGAATCTTACTAGTAAAGAAAGGTTGAGGTGAAGATGGCATTCAGTACCTCAGCCTCTTCCAAGTCACGTGCCACCAGGGCCCTTGGCTCACTCAGCAGCAGTCACAATTTTTCTCTACTCTTTCTTTTGTTATTTATGTACTTTGAAAAGCCTTTCTTGTTACCTTTAACATTCCGCACTAGACTGGATTGCAGATGGGTTTTGGCTTTCCTGACAGCATTTCTGCATGCTCGGGCACTGTCTCTCATTTTTATGTTTGAGTTTTGCCAGAACTCATTGTTAATCCATGCAACAATCTTGCCATTTTGGCCTGACTTTCTGCTCATTGCAATGGACTGCTCTTGAGAATGAAGGAGGTCATCCTTTCTTGGGCCTATCTTCTATACAGGGTCTTAACCCATGGTAGTTTACCAGCAGATCCCTGGAGAGGCCAAAGTTTGCCCTCCTGAAGTCCAGGGTTGCGATCTCAATTTTTGCCCTGCTTCCTCTTCTTCAAGGTTCTGAGCTCCACCATCTCATGGTGACTGCAGCCAAGGTTACCTTCAACACTCACATCCTCAAACAGCCTTTCCTTGTTTGTAATTATGAGCTCCTGTCCTCATTGGGTCAGGAAGCTGTCCTCAATGCTCTCAAGGAACCTCCAGGATTGCATATGCCCATCTGTGTTGTTTCTTCAGCAGATATCAAGGTGGTTGAAGCTCCCCATGAGGACTACAGCCTGTGACCATGAGGCTTCTTCTGTCTACAGAAGACCTCATTCATTTGTTCTTCCTGCTCATACCCCCTATCACATACACCTACTGCAATGTCACCCATATTGCACATAGATCTCTACTTCTGCATATCCATTCCCCATGCTGCATGCATTGGTGTATGTGCACTTCAGAGACACCTCAGGATGCTGACTTCCTGGTAAAGGTCTGTGATTTTTCCATAATGATGCCTTCCTTGTACGCACTTCCTTGCTTATGTTCAAATGCTCGAGGTGGCCCTGCATAAGTCTGCTTTTGTTGACTTTGTTTATTATCATTTTTACCACTGTTAATATTAAACAAGCTCCTGAAAGCCTGGTAAACAGGAAGACGTTTGGCGTCTGAGCAACTATTTTGCCCATAAGCATACATGGCAACCTGTGAGTAATGACATATATATTTACTCATGATTGTTGTACGGGGTATACCACCAAAAATAGGAAAGACTGACTCAGCATACTTGATTTGATTCTAAGGGGCATCGGGCATATTTCATAATCTCCTGAAACATCTATCTGCATACTTTGATACCTTGAGATGTCTGAATTTCCAATCTTTGCAGGCAGAGCTGGATCATCTACATGGCTTGGGCACCTTTTTTATTGTATAATGTGTTCAGTACATTGCCTTTATTGGCAAACTTGTTGGACCTGAGAATTGTCAAAAAAAAAGGTGAGCTGAGAACTCACCTGTGGTTTCAGGCAGACTTTAATTTAAAATTAAAAATACTATCACTACAAGAGAATAGCCAACTCCGCGGATGGTGTAGCAAGAAGCAATCCTACATTACACTTTTCCGAGGCAGGCATTCCAGCTCTTAATCCTGAATAAAGTGTTTTCCTTATCATACTGAACTTTGCTTATCCCCAGAAGTGTTTTGGAGAAAGTTTGAAAATAAAGGTGTGTTTTATGAAATCTCATTTACAAAACAGTATGTATGTCTTGTCAAGATCTATTGCGGAGTTTTCAAGTGTCATTTTTAGGATGAAAGATTCTTAAAGAAGTATCTCACAAACAAACTTTCAAGAGCTGATTGATGTTTGAGGCATCTTGCTGTGAGTAAGATGCTGTAGTTTGTTCAAATTAGTTTACAAGATTTCTCATTTCAGCTCATTAAAAGCACAAATGCTGGATGCTAATGACTTACAGAAGTAAGGTGATTTTTATGTATTCTTTTGGAACACACCCCATGTTCCCTAGACCTCTTAGGATTTAATATGTGATAAAAGGTTCAATTTAAAAAAGAAAAGTCTAAAGTAACAATAAAAAGGGCTTCCACCCAGTACTTCAAAAGGACATTTGTGATGTACCTCTGAAGTTCTACCTACACTTTATATTTTACTTAATTTCTGAGTGAAATACATGCACATTTTTCAATCCCATTGAACTACACAAGTTTGTCGCCTATCTCCACCAGGCTCTCTGATAAACTAGATCTATCCTCTCCTAAATCCAAACCTAGTGTTCATAATTATGCTTTGGATAAACAGTCATAAAAATCAGAAACATAGTTTTCAGGAAAAATGCTGCACAAAATAATCACTCAAACTAAAAATCTTATCTAGCAAGGCAATGTTTGTCAGGCTCAGCCTCCTTATTAAAGGATTTCCTTTCCTCATAAGAAATGAGTTCAGGTTTCCTACCAAAACCAGCCCTAATGAAACACCTATCAAGACCAGCAAATGAGCTGATAACTTGGTAATGTGGCCACCTGTCAATTAGGCACTGATCCAATGTTACTGACTGATTTCATAGAGGCAGCAGAAAAAGCACTAGCTTGTAGAAACTTTCAGGTGTAGCTGACATGGGATGAACAGATCCCATGTCCTGAAGGGAGCAGGTTGCTATGCTGCAAATTTTAGTCTCCTCATCTTGGAACATCATCTCTGTGCAAGCTGAAATAAACTGCGGACACATGTTCCCTTTCCTTAAATTACTGTTGCTTTGATGTTGTTCATGGCTTGATTTTAAGACTGCATAAATAAAATATATTCCTGCATGTTAACTGGGCAGAAATATGAGTGTTAAACTGGTTTCACTCATGGCTCAAAGTAAATACAAACACTGTAAGACTTACTTTCTAGCTTCTGTGTACCACCCAGTAAATCCCTTACCCTTGGCGTGGGTCTGTGAGGAATTATCCACAGCCAAAAGGAAGATAGAAAATGCCAAGTATTTAAATTAACCCCTTATGTATGGCCGGGTAGTTAGGCATCTCATTCTGCTTGGATTTACAATAATGCCTCCCACACATCAGAATTACCTAACAGCCCTCCAATTTTTATCTAAAAGCCAGTCAGATCATTTCTCTATCCCACACCTTGCCACCAGCTGAACAAATGCACTAGCTACTGTTCTTGTGGTTTAAGAGAGAACCATTGTCACAATAAAAATTTCCTATTTTCCCAACTGAACACTTTCCAGAGCAGTTTGGCCCACTCTAAGGAGATGTTGCTGAAAGACATAAAAAGGAATAATCGCTGATTACACAAATATTCTAATTCAGAATTACATCAGCATTTGCTCTTTTTGTGGTTTAATTCAGTTTGGAGACCACATCCTTCCAATGATGAAGACAAGTCACAGAGTTTTGGTGATGAAAATGAGCACCTTCAATCCCCTTAATTTATAAAGTATTTAAATCTTTGTACTTCTGCAAGGGCTGTCACTTGTGTTATTTGTCCTTCTCTTTTTAATGGATAGTTGTAGTTCCCCCATGTTGATCTGAAATCTGACACATTCTTTTCTAATTAAGGACATCTAATAGGAAAGTTATACTTTCCCATGATGCCTGCTACAATAAATCCTTCTAATTATTAATGTATCCAGGCAAGTGACATCTCATTATTTTGGGTGACTTCACAAAACCATTTGACAGGAAATAATGATGACTCAACCCTGAATCTAAATTTGGAAAAATTTAAGCAGATCAGAGATATTTCACTACCATAAAAAATTTTTATTCATATAGCTTAAACTAATACCCTGGAGGGTTCAGATGAGTTAAACTTCTTCCCACTGCAATTAGGATGATGACTGAAATGGGAAACAAATCTGGTGTATACTGAGACCTACATGAAAACATGCCATTCCTATTACATTTCCTTTCCTCGAGCTTTGAATATCCTATTTCTACAGTAAATATATATTGTAATGACTGGAGCTGAGAATTCACAAAGACAATTTTAGATAGGACTTAAAATTTGGTTTGCCACTCACTCAGCAATATTATTTTGCAGGTTCTCTTGTAAACAGGAGGAAGCTTAGATCCCTGCATTTGTTTCTGAAAGCATTCATCGAGTTCACCCAGCTTCCCACAGAGCTGTCAGCCCATCAGTTAACATGCAGCAATTGCATTAAATGGGAGAAGAACTGCCAGAAATGCTCAGATGATGGCATTAAGCCATTATGTCAGTGCAGGTTGACTCCTCACCCACCCTCTCCCAGTAAACTTTGGGACTTTGTTCAGGGTGCAGTAAAATAATACGTTGCAAGTGCTTTATGAGTGTCTCACCATCTGAGGCCTCTGCTGTCGCTGCCAGGGCAGCCTGCACCGGGCAAGCACAGCCTCCTCCCTGCTGTGACACCTTCCCAGCCCCCTCCCTGCTCCTCAGGGCACAACCCTGAGGCTCACGTAAGATTTCCCCACTGTATTTTGGTGATCCGGGAGGAGGGCTTCATCCCTGCTGGGAAAAGCAGGGGCTCCCCCAAGGGCTAAGGCACGGCGTGGTGAGGTGAGGTTGTGGAGCCCATTAGTGCCATAGCATTTTGCTGAGGAAAGGGCCATGGTGGCAGCCAGCTATGCTCCACTTTGTACCAGCCATCCCCCACCTCATACCAGCTGTCTCTCATCTCGTACCAGCTGTCTCCCACCTCATCCCACCTACCCCTCATCTCATAGCAGTTATCCTCCATCTTGTGCCAGCTATCTCCGACCTTGTGTCAGCCCTCCCCACCTCGTGACAATTATTTTCACCTTGTATCAGTTTTCCCCACCTCNGTTTAATCTTTGATCATTATTATCAGGGTGCTGCAGTTTGCTTCCCTGGAGCTTTTGCGGAGGGAACTTTAATTTCTGTGATCGTCAATAGTCATGAATAATTCAAGGTATTGTGTCGGAGGCTGAAGTTCCCGTGATAAGGGTGTCAGAGGAGACTCAAACTTTCCGATAGGAAAGGGGAAACTGTTAAACTAGCTGTCTGACACGTGGTCTGCCTGTATCAACTGGCCTTGGCATAGCGGTTTTAAATCAGAAAAGTCCTGAAATCCTCAGTGCACCGTCTTCTGAAGCGAAACGCGGCTGGAGGATGCGAGGAGCTGGCAGCGCGGAGTGATGGATGGAGCAGTGGAGTTTCTTCCCTATGCAACCTGCCTGTGTGAAGCTGCTGGAAAGCTGTATGGTTCAGTTTTTCCACAGGTCAAGCTTTCCTTTCATGCAGCTGACATGAGGCAGGAGATGGCACATGGTTTGGTGGAAGCCTTGTATTATAGATCCATGATATGAAGTGACCTCAGGAGGTCTAGTGTTCCAGTCCAGCTGTCTGCTCAACACAGGGTCAGCTAAAAGGTAAGAGCAGTCTGTCCAGGTCTTAATCCCCTCTGGTCTTGAAGTCTTGCAAGACTGGAGAATACACAGACTTATGGGCAACCTGCTGCAGTGCTTGGCCATCTTCATGGTGAAAAAGCATCACTGATACACAGTCTTGTTTCAGCCTATGACATTTGCTTCCTTTCCCCCCATGCTGCATGACTGAGAAGAGCCTAGCTCCATCTTTCAATGACCTCATCACAGGAATCAGAAGTGCTGCCTTCGTTAGCTGCATAGCTATCAGAATGTCCCACAAAGCCTCCTTTTCCCCAAGCTGAACAAGCCCCATTACCTTGGCCCCTCCTAACAGGGCAAGAACTCAAGTCCCCAACCATTGTTATGACTTTTACTGAGTTCATTCCAGTTTACTCATCTTTCCTAAACTGTGGATCCCAAAAGTGGCTGCTGCTAGGGTGTAAGAAGAGCTGTGTCACTAATCTCAGCCTGCAGCTACTACAGATGTTGTTGGCCTTCTTTGCCAAGCTGCTGTCTTATGTCCACCAGGCCCCCCAAGTCCATCTCCACAGAGACACTCTCCCACCATTCTGCCTGTATTGTTGCAGAGTTCTTCCTTCCCAGGTGCAAGACTTGGAATTTGTCCCTGTTGAATTTTGTAAGGTTTCTGCTGGCCCATTCCTACACCCTCTGCAGATCCAACTGGATAACTGCTCTGTCTTTGAGCATATCAGCTGGTCCCCCAGTTTGGGGTCACCTGCAAACTTGAGGAGCAATCAGTGCATCACCTCCTGCAGGTCATTGATATAGATGCTAAACAGGACATGTGCCAGGATAGACTGCTAAGGTACTCCAGTTACTGCTGGCTGCCAGGTAAAGCATGAACCATTAACTAGTACCATCTGAGCTTGATCATCCAACCAGTATGTTACCTATCTAGTTGTCCACTCATCCAAACTCTGGTATCTCACCTTGGATATAAGAATATTGTGAGACACAATGTTAAAAGTGTTGCTAAAGTCAAGCTGCTGTCCTTACATTCACAAATCTAGACATTTTGTCATAGAAGGCAATCAGGTTGGTCAGGCAGGTGAACTCTTCCCAATCATTTTCTTCTCTCAGCTTTCAACATTAATCTTGTGAAGGAGCCTGGGGGATGGTGGTGTTCCTGTCTGGGCACCAACACACTTGAAAATGTTTTTATAGCATTTTCACTTTCTCATTTCAACGCCCAGAAAATATTGAGCAGGTCAAAGAGCAATTTACCACTAATGTCAATGTTAATTCTTCTTGGAGCTTTCTGTCATCTGTGCTGGTCACTGCATAACCAGCTAAGGATGAAATATTACTAGCTGTCTGTTGCTGAATTGATTTACTCAACATCACACAATGTGTCTGTTGCCAAGGCAGGAGCAGAACTCAGGATGTACTCCATCCTGGTCACATAGTCATTCCCAAATTCATCACACAACTATAGCTGAGAACATATTCTTCCATTCAAACCTGTGAGACAAATAAATACTTCTTCCATCTAGTGATCTCAGCCTGAGGTTTCATTGCATTATAAATATATATGTCTAATTTACAAACTGAAAAGCAACAGAATGGTGAATTATCTGGACTGCAATATGCATTTGGCTCTGCCAATAAGCACTTACATTGGGGAATGTTAAAGAACCTAGGATGACAGACTGAGAACAGTGGGTATGTGAACTGAAAACAGCAAAGCTGGCAAAAATATTTTTATTGGACATGGAAACTAACAATTTCTTATTTGGTATTTTTATGGGAAATTTCTAAAAGTGGGTGGGTTTATTTTGATACTACATTTCAACAGAAACATATATACAGCTCTCATTCATGATTTAAATCTACGTAATTTTTTATTTGAAAATGCAAAAGGCTGAGGAGAGTGTCTTTCTCATCTTTTTTCCTTCATGAATCATCCCACTTCATCTAAGAAATCACAGCGTGCCTCTGACATAAGTCTTCTTAAAAGCACGAAATGGAGAATCTGGTTTTTTCTGTGTCTGTAGAAGTACACTAGAGGGAAACCAGCATAACACGAGGAACAGAAGGTGAAAATGGTCTAATGTGGATTTCCATCCTATCATCCCCTCTGGCTTCTGTGTTTGTGTTTTCTTTGGCTATTCCTGCCTGCGAGGAAGAAGGAAGTTGTAGCAGAAAGCCGTGTGACCCTTCCTATATTGCACATTATATCCAGGAGAGAATGATGGTGTTAGTCATGGTGTGCTTATCACAGTTCTCCCACATTAATTTAAAATATACATATGTACATAATGGGTAACATATGACAAGGTTATTGTGAATTTCCACATAATAAACAGGCTAGATCTGTTGCTTAGTTTTGTTGTTTTGTCCATCCAAGTCAGGATTTTCTTGTGTTTGGTTTTTTTTTTAGTTTTCTTTTGACCTCTTTGTCCCCCCATCTCTATATGTGAATTGCTTTTTGGGCTGCTTTGATCCAACAGAAAAGAAAGGCAATGTAAAACAAATTTGTTATTAACTTTTGTAATGCTTGCTTTATCAAATTATTATTTATCAGATTAGAGAATGGCAGGACCTTCCAAGGTGTTAAACGGCACCATGAATGCCAACAGGGAGCTGAGCTCCAACAAATTGAAGCATAAAGCAACATGACAGACACATTCTTCACCTGCTTGTCTAAGAACATACCTGCAGTCTCCTTGTGTACACAGAAATGATGCCATCCAACATGGAGGATGAGATGCTCCATTTCTAGATTATCTCAGAACAGATTCTGTCACAGTTCCCCACACTTAAATCCAGAGTGGCCTGAATTTGGTGGAGTTACACCAGTACAAATCAGGCCAGTATTTGGGTCTTTAGTTCATTTCTTATTAACTGGAAGGTACAAAAGGGCATTTATTTTTTATTAGAACTTCTCAGCAAGCATACTTGCCACAAGTAGAAAGCCATTGTTAGGTTTTAGCAGTGCTATCACAAACTCCAGCTCATTTTGGAGCTGTCACAGGGCTAATCCGAGGATGCCATTGTCCTCTAAAACAAGCAACAAATTAACAACATTCTAAGTCAATGTTTTTGTCTGATTACCAAGCTTAGCATTTCTTGATACTTCAGAAGGTGCATCCTTCATCAAGCAGAAGAAATAAGGCAGATCTTGGCTCCAAATTATTATAGCTGTGTAGAAAACAGCACCTGGAGCGATTGACTTTCCACAGAGTTGGACCAGTCTGCTGGCTGGCTGGCTGGCTGAATCATACTTCTAGTCAGCATGACTTCCCAGTCTGCCTCTCTGGATAAAATACAGGAAAACACCTGTGGCTTATTAGTGTAATAAGAGGCATTCTATTATTGCAGGATTTGTGTCTGTTTCTAAAACTAACAGCTTGTTTTCTAACTGCACATTTATTTGAATGAATCTGGTTTATTGCACTTGTCAATGTGGTGAGTGCCAAGAGTGCTGTTAGGTATGTCTAGGAAATACAGGGTACTGCAGTCTTCAGTATGTTAGGTTGTTTTTGTTTTTTTTTTCTCAGAATATTCAGAGCCCCCAAAGTCTCACTGTTTTCAGATAGACTCTCTTCATGATAATACTGGGCTTGCTCGGATGTTGGTAACACAAAAAAAAGTGTTGGCAAATTTTCGCTGGAATTTGTTCACTCACTTTGTCCAAGGAAGTGGAAGGAGGACCCCAAAGTTGAGGGATTGCTGAGTAGGCTATGAAGCAACACAGCACAACCAAAGAATGGGAACCATGAATACCATCCCTGTGCAACTGATATGATGGGATGCTTGGAATATATCTGACAAACTACTATGAAGATCGACATAAGAGGATGTTTATAAACCATCAAAGGACTAGCAGGGGTGTATGCAGAACACTCATGGTAGATAACAAAATATCCTTACATGGTATTCCAAGAGATGTGTGATACAGATCAGTCCATGGGACCTGATGGGATGCACACACAAGCTCTGAGGAAGTTGTATGGTGTTATTGCACGGCCACTCACTCTTTTCAAAGGTTGTGGTTATTGGGCAAGGTTCCTGAGGACTGGAAGAAACCATATGCCATCCTTATCTTCAAGACTGGCAAGAAAGAGGATCCAGGGAACTAGAAGCAATCAGCCTCACCTTGACTGTGTGGAATGTGGAGAAAATTATCCAGGAAATAATTTCCAAATATTTTAAGATGGTGCTTGAGAATAGTCAACATGGATTTACAACAAGGAGATCATGCCTGGCCAACCTGAAAGCTTTCCATGATGACTGTCTCAGTGGATGAGTGGAGAGCAATGGACATGGTCCTGGACAAAAAGCAATAGGTGGCCTGGCTGAGCAGGGAGCCACCAGACAAGACAATCTCCAGAGGTTCCTTCCTCAGCCATTCTGTGATTCTGTGAAATTAATCTGTGGCATTGTTACGGTCTCCATGCAATTGAAATGCATGATAGGAGATAAATGATACAATTTATTAGGAGCATCTACAAACTGGAGCTGTATTTTGTATTCTGTGGCACACATGGCTGGAAAGGGGGACCTCTGTATACACCATTGAACTACCAGCACAGAGGGGGGTGCTTTCTGTTCGCTGCGTCTGAGAAAAGGAAGGTGAGCAATGGATTTTGAACCGAGTCTGTGATAAAAACTAAGTGCTTTGGAGTCCTGAGCTGCTGAAGAAAGTGAGTCTCAGGGCTTTCAGTACAAATTCTGAGTATTAATAAGAAAGAACCTAAAGGAAAAATAGATTGGTGGGGTTGGGAGGCAATCCAAATCTAGTAAAAATATTATCTGTGTTTCTATGTTTAATTATTTTCAATTTATTTTTCTTTTATCTCATCTTCCCCTTCTGAGGACAAACTGTCAGCAAAGAGTGACTTGGCAAAGACACATATGAAGAAATCTGTTAAGAACAGCTGAAATCTGGCCCACAGTGATCAAATCCATTGCACTTTGCTGGCTACTTTCTGTGCAGTGATTTTGTTCTGCGACTCAGCAAAACAGAAATCTCTGCTCCAGCTAATTGCAGGGCACCATTCTACAGTGTTACTAATCACTTAGGCTTACTAAAAACAAGAGCTTGCAGCCACATATCACGTATATGCATGAACACAGAGCAATTTTAAAACATTTATAAGAAGGTGCCTTGAATGGGCCTGTTTTCCTACATTCACATTTACCTGTTTATCACCTTCAAGAACTCTGCTCCAGTACAGCACTAGCCCCTCTGCTAACAGCCGTGATAGGGTACTACTCCTCAGAGAAGTCAGACCTATTTCAAGTGTTGTACATACCTCTTAATGAGAGCTGAGGGGAGTGAGAAGACAATTAAAATGCAGTAGATGCAATGTTGGGAATATGGCAATCATACTTCAGAAATCTATTTGGTTTTGGGTTTATGACTACGTGTTAACTCTGTTTTTAATGCACTCTGGAATGCTGTGAATGACAACTGGCAAAAATTGCTTTGAAACAATTGTTTGCTGTGACACCTTAAGGAGGACATTGCACTCACGGTTTATTTCAAGAATACAAACTTCTGAGAGACTGGAAGTTAAGTATTCCAAATCAGCTTTAAATATAGCACAAGAAGTTTCAGGTTTAATGGACAAAGCCTGTTCCCAGTAAATGTACCCTTGTACTGCCATGAGGGCTTTAAAATAAAATAAAATCTAGAAGTGGTAAGTTTGAGGCTATTAGTGTCAGAGTCAGACCAGCCAAGCAGTTCTAAACTAAGGTGATCTTGGTATTAATCTGTTTGCATCAACTTTCATGTTCCACTTCACTCTGGAAACGAAAGTTGTTCCCTTGAGAAGCTACCTGCCTTCTGAGGCATTTGTTGAAGCAGTAGAAATAATACAGATGACTCCTTGAATCATCTCCAGATATCAAAGTATCTTCATTTAAAATCTGATCTTGATAAATGCTCAAAATGCAGAAAAAAAATTAAATACCAAGAACCTTATAAAAGCTTCTTGGAAAATAACAGTACACCTCAGTAAAATAAGCCATTTTAGGTTTAAGAACTACAGATTAGTCACGTCCATAATTCTAGAGCTAATCAGAAATAGAACTGTTTCTGGTAGTGTTTACTTCTTTGGCAAAACCCAGAAGGTATCACTTTTCATTATGAGGTAAACAAAATTTGCTAATAAATATTTTCATTTAAACTAAAAAGGAAGACATGGAAAATGAACATCAAATGACAAACAGCTTTTCACCTCTGAACGTCTGTGACAAATGAGGATGGGGCAATGGAATGACAGTCTCCATCTCTGAATGGACTCTTTGCGCAAGTGACTGCAACAAACATCCTAATGCACATTTGGTGTCATGTTTGGCACCCTGTATGGATGCTTTGGATGTCCTAGTGCATGCAAGTGCCAGTGGATGTCTGGACAACCGAATCAAGCTTCTGATCTAGGCTGAACACATTCTGACCTTTGAGCCCCAGTGACCGTACTGACCAGATCTCCACTACCTTTGGTGGAGCTGATACAGTTTCCTATGTCAGCCCTGACACACAGACACATAATTGCAGGTGTCAGTCTCAAACTTACCTCCTCTCCAGAGCCATAAAAAGAAGCCATGGTAAGCAACCCTTTTTGTGCTTCTTCACTTACCATGGCAGCTAAATCAGGAAGAACAACAGACCACTTTTAAGGAGTATGTGCAGCAGAAGATATTAAAAGTTCCCAAACTCAAAAGCTGTGTCTTTTTGTTGTTGTTGTTGTTGTCTTAATAAAGCTAACTCTTTAGTGCAACTTGATGGGACAGTCTGAGGAACCTTTTCTGCCTGTTGTGTAAACACAGCCTACACTTGTGCACCAGTTGCTTTCCTTGGACAGTGTTGTGTTCCATTTAAATCTCCTTGCTGCTGGTTCTTGGATGCACTTTGGCTAATGTTCCCCAATATATAGCACTAATTATGCTCAGTTACTATGTAGCTTAGGAATTGGGAAATAAATATGTCAACTAGAGGAAATAAAGCTTAACTCTTCCCCATCCTAGACCAATATCTCATCGGGTCATATTCCACGAATGTTGATTTTTTTTCTGCACAGTGAGACAGATTCAGCCAGAGGAATGAAGCACACCCCTACCACCCTTGCCTTACAGCCTTGAGGTTCTGACAGTCTTCTGGGCTGACAGTCTTCTGGTATATATGAATTCTATTCTGACAGTCTATAGATTCTCTATATAAATTCTATTCTGACAGTCTTCTGGTCTATATGAATTTGAACACTCTTATATTGTAGAAAGAATGCCTCTGTCAACCTTGCAAACTGTTTTTCACAGTGAACTATTGTTCAACATCTCACTGAAAAGGACAAAAAAAAAAAAGAAGAGAAAGAATACTCATCCTCTGAAATTATTGCAGGGGTGTACTTCTTCTTCCAGAAAATAAGGTCTACAAGGTCTGAACAGGAACAGCAAAAGCCTTCTCACCTTGAGGCTTCCCTGTCAGTGGGCTTGAGGTGACTCTCTGCAAAGGTTATTGGCTGTTTGCACTGCCACCTGCTTCATCAAAAGCACAAAACTGTACCTGGAAATTGTGCTGCCACAGGCACAAGGTAGTAGGTGCAATGTTCCAACTCATTACAGATCACTTCATCCCAGTGACACTGAAAGGGCTTCAAGGTGCCACTGCATCGTTTTGGCTCAGAAGCAGCAACTAGTTTCTAGTCTTAATAGGAAGCTGCTACTATTTCTCTGCTGCAGTTTGAAGTATATTAACAAAAACTGTTCATGTTTCTTCAGGAAAGGATGGGGCCATTAGCTTAATACTACATGGTTTGCACCCAACATTTCTGTAGATCTGTCCTGTCATGTCATCTTTAGTAGCAGCTCTTAAAAACTGTGAAAGCAGAAATTACGTATTTTTACCCTAAAGCTTAAATTAACCCTGAAGCACAATTCTGCATAAGAAGTCATTTTCTTGGGCATAAGACATGTCAGAAACATAAAATCCTACCATAAATGCTGATAGTGTTACAAGTTTGTTGAAATATGTGAACTGAAAAAGAAAAATGGCACAAAAAATATTTTACACATGGATATACTGTTAATACCTGAAATGTTAATAGCCAGCCACCTCAGGGTACTAACAGGCTCAAATTGCCCTAATCAGCTCATAACCATCTTTTTTCTGCAGTATCCTCCTGTAACCTCTCCTCCTCAGCATTTATAGCTGCCTGCATTCCAGATCAGCTCAGATACAGCACAGCTTTATAACCTGATGCAACTCAGCTGCTCTGCCATTTGCTGTCAGCAACATGGAGCAGTACCTCAGATGTCCAAAGCACTGACACAGGCAGAGGAAGATGAAGGACAGCAGCCTTCACAGCCTTCCCTAGTCCTTTTACATGAAAAATTACATATTTTTGAGTCTTCAGAAAGATAAATAGTGTCAGAGGATTCTGAGGACTCGTATATTTCATTGTTAAACAAAAATCTGCATTTACTAAGCAGGAAAATATTTATACTCATAATGACTATAAACAGTCCTTTCAAAATTATTACAAAAATCAAGTTATAAAAATGTATTTTAAGGACCTGATAATGTTACAGTTCAAAAGCCCCCAGCCAGTATCCGTTAAATGGTTTTATTCTCAAAACAACTGATCAGCAATATAAAATATTTTAACACTGTATCTGTTTAAATATTGGTGACAGATTATGCATTTCCTTAAATAAAGTGCTATTTTTACAAATACATATTTCATATTTACTTTTACTGCTGTTCTAATCTCTTAATATTGAATAAAGTGTATTTTGGTTAATGAAGAATGCAGCATTATTTTTCCTTTATATTCCTTCTCATGAAACCATTACATTTTCAATCTGGACTCCTTTATCTGTATCCAGTCAATAGTGACATACTCAGGTTACGTATTTCTCAGCACAGCAGCTCTCATAATTTGTGCTGGTTTTCATGCCTTCTTTCATGCTTCGGTTGCTCTTTACTGTGCCCATGTAGGCCTCTTATGGGTTCTTCAGAGGTGGGCAGGGGCAGAGTGAAAACATGAATCTTCTTATACGGTCATTCATTCTTTCTGCTCTTCTGATTCTGCTCTTCTCAAATCCAGACTACTGACGCCTTGAACAATTCAACACTTTGGCTGAACTATAAAAACAATCTCTTTATTAATTTCTTTGATTCTTTGTGAGATTTGAATTTTAAGCACATTACTGCAGAAAGTCCCATACAATTGTAGCTAGGACTAACTTTTCAGATGTTCATTTGTACACTTGGATTTCCTCAGCCAGATGCCAAACTTCGCTATAAGAAAAAAAGTTGTTTTTTTTTTTCTCCAGTAGCTACCTTTTAGGAGAAACAGCTTCTTGTGGTTTCATAGAGCAGCCAGGTGCTGTAAAAGGAAGAGAAAAAAAGAAAATCTGAAAAACTGCAACTGGAAAGACTCCCAGCATTAAAGGAGGAATTCCACAACTACCAGAAACAGAACCGTATTTCCCAATATCGTTCTTATACCAGACTACAACAGTGTGACCCTGTAATTCATTTTACTCATCTTAAGCCCTCTGCTGTACCGAGAAGGTATGAAAAGTCAAAATCATGTGTCAAAAGGTCACCTACTGCCACAAACCTTTCCAGGATCTCTCTTTTCTCAATGTGTACCTTTCCAGACAGTGAGTACCTGAAATCTAGATGAGTTTTATTTGTAAGACTGTATTAGTTTTGCTCCTATTTTTACTTCCCACTTGACATTCTCTGTAACTGCCTCCTCTGAATAATTTTTATTTTATATTTTTCACTCTGAATGGAAATGTGGAAAGTAAATTTACAAATTACTCCCCACTCCCACTTCGTTCTGCCAAACCTTTTAAAATCTCTATGGATCTGCAGATACATATGTGTAAGTATGTATCACTGTGCAACATACTATCCTATGTGAAGAGAACTGGAAGACCAGAATTTCTGCAAAGAATTACAGACTGGATGGCATCATTTTTTGATCACAGACATAGTTACCCTTCATTTAACTTGCAACTGGAGAATATGTCATTTATATATTATATGATAACTAAATATTATATTTAGGTATTTATATATTATACCATATTATATAGGATACCTAAATCCTTCCTTTTTTTTAGTAACTTGTTGGATGTGGGGTGTTCTCTTTTCTTGCCATTATGTTTAGGTTAAATTTAGGAGGGGGAAAGCAGCCAGATGTCTATATTGAGTGATACAGCTCATCTTTTCTTTTCAAGCCTTTCAATAAACTTGATATTAGAAGTTAAACTAAGCAATCTTTGTTAATTTTTGCTTTTTCATAATGAGAGTAAGAAATGCCCTAGGAGACAAAGAAGACTCTGTCTTTCAGAGTGTAAACTTTGGATGATCTCTTGTTTTTTCATGTAGTTTTTGAAGAAATAGAAAATTCTGTTACAAGCCCCAGACTTGGGCAAGGGAACTTCATGAAGTGTTTCCATTTTTTATCATGGATGTAAAATATAACATCTCCTTCCATGTATATTGTAACTAGAATACAGGATTTTAGTTCTGCTCTTGTGATGGGAACTTTTCAGTTGGTTTGCTCCTGTTTTTTCTATAGAGTTTCATAGAATCTACATGCATGTTTTCCCTCTTTTCATTTCCAATTTGCAAGTCTGTGTTAAGATGCATCTTGCTCTCTTCTGGTGTTATTTCTTTCAATTAACCTGGACTGACAGAACTGTTCAACTCCTCAATTATCCACTTGAGGATTGCATGAATCTTGACCTCCCTGCACCGTCCATGTCGTGTGTGTCATCCCCCCAAGAAAGAAAATCAACAACTCACAGACAACCCTAAACAATTAGTCCTGGCCATTAGGCATTCATAAAGTCTGGGGTTTGTTTGTTGTTGTTTTGTTTTTTAGCAGAATCATGTAAGCAAAAAAGGTCACCTCAAACTACAAACATAAAATGTCCTGAATCCAGTTTCCTCAGAAATCTGGACTTCATGGTGCCAGCTGCTGTTTCACTGAAGCTGGAATCCAGACATTTTGTTCTTCAGAGCAGTTATCTTGCCTCATGCATCCATGGGCTGGTCTTCTACTCTAAATTTGAATGCTGAAGCAGCAAGATAATTCTGTTTATTTAACACAGTTCACTGTGTTAAAAAGAAGCAGTATCTTCCCAGTAGTTTCTCTTATCAAGAACAGGGTGACCAGCGTGCATTGTCAATTTTCCAAGCTAAATTTTTTCCCTTGAAAACTACCACAGTGTCAAAAAACCCATAATATGCACTCTCAGTTTTGGCAGAATTTTATGAAGGTCACCAATTCATTTCCATTAAG
>VWZY01006899.1:26359-48936 GCA_013399075.1 Chloroceryle aenea
AAAAAAAAAAAAAGAGATAGGGGCAACACTCTTCATGCAAGTATTGCTGGCCTATGCAGAACAGGGACAAGAACTACAGTATCCTGAACCTAATGGCTGATGCGTTCAGCAACCACTGAATTCTTTATATTGCAAGTTAAGGCAGTCATCTGCCTTATGCAGTTCAGGCAAGGACTGAAATATGGGGATCCCAAGGCCTAACCTAGTATCACTGGTGTGGGGTGAGGAGCAAAGGGTCTCAGTATCCATCTGACAGAAAATTCAAAGCCGGTTGTTTTCTACAAAGCAGAATCATCTCACTTCCAGCCCCAGGGATGACATAGCAACTGACATAGGAAGGAATCTTTGTCCCAACAGTGAGTGTTATTGTAATTGAAACAGCTTATCTGCCAAAACCCAGCAAATGCTCAACAACTTTTCTACAAGTTCTCACAGTGAATAACACAGCGAGTTCAGAATCAATGACCTCAGCAGGTGTCCAACCAGAACCTAGCTGAGTATACAAGCCAGCAATTGATTTTGAACTGCCAAAAGCATAGAGAAGAAACTGTAGTACCTTCCCTAAACAAGCCTGTTGCATAAAATTAGTTATACCACCAATCCTGCTTCTGATGGTCTTACTTTTATTTCTTCTCTCTTGTTGTTTTCCTTTGACTGCCTTCCTCCTAAGTGTAAATGTAGATAATCACTGGAGTTCTCTTTTCCATGAGCGTTCCTAGAAACGCTCATCTAGATGCTTTTCTGCTTCTGCTGCTTGCCATCTCATACCAGGTTTGATAATTTGCAAAATCTCCTGACCCAGTGGCAGCAGGGGAGGGACTAAGCCACGGCAGTGTGGATTAGAGCATTATGAAGGGAGCTGGAGCTATGCATGGGGAATAGCGTACAAACTGTTGACATTCCCAGGCTTTGTGGAGGTAGACAGCCTACGGACCTCCCACAGTTATAAACTACATTTCCAGAAAGCTAGGATTCAGAGGGTTTGTTTTTGTTTTGTTTTTCCCCCTTTGCCTTTTCAATTCTCAGTCACATTCAGATATATTCAGATTGTATTTCATTACCTCTTCACACCCCTGTAGGCTGGAAACTTCATAAAAGCAGAGCTACACTGGCAGCCCCTATGTTTTAGGTACTGAGCTTTCAAAATTACTCAGAATACTGAGGAAATCAGAGTGAGAGGTGCAAAACCAGTGATAATGACACAGCTGAAAGAGCTTTTATCATGCTGGGAGCTACATCTAACTTTATAAACCAGCAGATTATTAATTGTTTTCTTGCTAGTTAATGGTGTAAAGATGGGCTCCTGGGAAGAACTGGAGAGAAACCAGGGTTTGTGCATAAAACTTTCACATATTACTTTTCGAACACATCATGGGAGGCAACCAGTTACAGATGTCATGATGCCAATCAAGGATGACACTGCAATGAGCTGGAGAGGAAGTTCACATCAGAAAACCTGGATGTATTCACCATGGAAAAGCTTAGGAAGGTTCCCATTTCGGAAGCCTTCTTTATGTGGGAGTCCAAGGTATATTAACCTGAAGCATTGGTAAAAAAGAATCATGAAACAAATACATAAAGCAAATAATAACAAATTGCTAAGACAAATGTTCTAGAGGAACACGCAAGGATTAAGCAGCTGAACGGATGAATACTGAGCACAGGTTTGGGTTTTTTTTAAATTGCCACATAAATAAGAAGTGATTAAAATTATGCTAAAAGTTGTAATGGTTCAAGAAGAGATCCAGGGGAACACAGACCTGTGAGATGGCCAGTAGTACTGGGCAGATTAGCATAAACTATAAAGAATATGAAATTTTGTGGAAAGCAATTAAAAAGGGATTTGAAAAGTCGTGCCTCATAACAAACCTACTGGAATTCCCTGAAGGACCAACAGTCTTGTAAATAAAAGAGGTCCCTTTGGTGCCTGGAATTCTATGAGGCATTTCACAAGGTTTAAGGCTGGCTCTCAAGACAGTAAGGAACCCACAGTGCGAAAACAAAGTTTGTGTGGATAAATAATCAGTTAGGAAGGCAGAGGACAGAAGACGGGAGTAGAGAGGCATTTTTTTCTGTAGTAGAGAGATTCACCACTAGCATTTCTTAAGGATCTGCATGAGGACTCAGGGTATTCAATATATGATACTGAAAGGGCATACAGAGTGAAGTGACAAACTTTCCTAAGTTATCTGTGTAGCTAAAAAGAAAGGTATGCAGCAGGCTGGCAAAAGGACTTCATAAGACTACATCAGTGCCCAAACAATAAGATGTCAGACAAAACTGGATGAAGATAAATATGAAGCAGTATGAAGTAAGGCATATGGGAAAAATGATGTATGTGTGGTAGTACAAAATGGTGGGCTCTGAGCTCAAAACTCAGCAGATGAGATGGTTTATAGAGGTAGCTCCAATTAATACCAATTCAGTCTTCAGTTACAGCCAAAAATGCAGAGTACTGGAAATAACTAGGAAAAGGCAGGAGAACTGAAAACAGAAAACACAACTGAAAAATAAAAATCACTCCATCGTATGTAAATCCATGTTATGCCTACCTCTTGAATACTGTATGCTCGGCTGGTATCAGCAAGTCTGAAAGGGTATAGTAGAAATGGAAAAGAAGTCAGAAAAACTATGGTGTAGGGAATGATTAAGCAGCCTTTAAGTCTTCTGTCTGGAAAAAAAAGCATGACTGAAGAAGAATATCACAGGGTATCTGTAAAATCAGCAGCAGCATGGGGGCAATGGAGAGGGAGCAATTGTCCACTGTATCTTCTGATCCAGTAGGATGAAGCAAAAGAAGTCAGAACATGGCAAGTTCATAGCAAATGAAAGCAAGCAGCTCTTCACATCAATGTCAAATAAGACCAGATGAAAAAGATGAACACAATTCTATGGACCTATGACGCTGACTTAGTACACGCACTCTTATGCTCTAAAATATGATACCTTCCTGGAAATTACTTCAGTTCCAGAGAATGAATATGGGTCCCACTGCTACTTTTTACAATAAAAAGCAGCTTACCTGATGCAGAAACTCCTTTTATCTACATGTTGTCTTCCTCTTCCTTCTCTGTTAGTGCTTCTGTTGCTGTTTCACAGACAAATCTATTTCATGATGCTCCCACAAACAAAAAAAAACAAAAGCTAGATCTCTGATGGCAGCCTCCTTGGAGCATCTTGTCAACTTGTCAGCAGGAGCAACTGTCGTCTTCATTCTTACAAAAGCATATTCTCTCCAACTCTGTGCAACCATTACCATGCTTTGCTGTCTTCAGAACACTTTTAAGCTCAGTGGTGAGGCTCAGCAAGTTGCTTTGGGACATGTTACATCTGTATGCTTCTTCAGTTCTTGAGTAATTCCAGTTCACTGCACCTTGTTACCAAATCCCAAATAGCATCTTCTGCTCACCTAGCAGTACCTACAGAAGAGGCTCTTCAAGTCTGGGATGTTACCAAGAAAGGTTCCCATACATGCTGACTATTCTGAGAATGGGGAGTAAGCTGCACAATGTATACAGTGACACCTGACAGTGGCTTTCAGCCAAGCAGACTATACAGAATACGGAAGTAGCACACATTGACTAACCACCCCAGCAAAGCCAAGTGTTCCCCAAGACATTAGTAGACCTACAGTTAGTGCCAGCTCTGAATAACACTGGATAGGTGAGATGACTGAGACTGGAACAACTGGGACTTGCTCATTATTAAGGCCTCCTAAAGTATAAAATGCCTGAAATATTATTTAACCACTAAACAAATAAAATTATTTCGTGAGTTGATGCAAGCAGCAAAATAAGCAACTGAAGGATAGTAAGAGGCACTTTAACATGGTGAATTTCTCAAGGCCATTCAGTGGCTTTTAATGTTCCTCCCAACGGTTCCAGAAATACACATATGAATGGGTTTTGTCCCATTCATTAACCTTGAGTGACAGATGCATATCTGCCTTTGTCTCAGCTGGCTGGCAGGACAGCGATTTGCAACTTTTATGTTTAGAGGCGACTGCAGTAAATGTATTCATTTGTTACAGGTCAACAACATCTTTCCAAGCATTTTGATTCTAGGAAGTACATTTTAAAAGGAAGTTTCTCCAGCACTGGCTAGCAATTAACACTGGTGGTTGGAATAGATGTATCCCAAAGAAACCGACTACAGAAAACTATAAAAATATTGCCTATCTAAAATGACTAAATGAATACAAACGTAAGTACATAATGAACATAGCTATCTAAGCCAGGATACTAAATTGTATACTCTTGAATATATGTAATCTACTTGATCACACTAAAGGAAGTCTCCCATGAAAAGTATGCAAATGGAAATTGTGTATCATACAGAAATGCACCTCCCACTGCTGCAATAGAGATAACACACACTATATACAGTATCCTGTATACTATTGTTTGTTATGCTTACATGCATTTTCCATGTTTAGTGATGCATAACAAAAATCTTACGCTTATTTCAGATAGCACTGAAATGTGTATAGAAATCTTAACTATTTTTTTACCTTGAAATCTTGTCTACTATGGTCTCAGCAAAAGACAGACAAGAATCAATCATTAACACAAAAGGCAATTAACTGGCTTGTTTATCAAATTCTGTTTTCTAGCCAGTATTAATTACAAATATCCATACATTTTTCAATTAATTTCAGGTGCTACTTACACTGGGAATGACCTGGAGGTCGTGTGTTACTAACACTACTCTCAAAGGAAGAGTGGAAGTTGTGTATAGTTTCTTGCAAGATCTGTCTCTCTCGTCCCTGTAAAAGCACAATAAATTAAGAGAATTTAAAAAATGGTTTAAAGAATGATTTTTTTAAGAAAAAATGTGCATCTATGCCCAGAGAATCACAGTGCACTATTAGGAAAAACAACACACCCGTACCTCCCAGATACACAGAAAAACTTGGAGCAATATTTTCCAGAAACTACCAGACAGCACTAGAAACATTTTCATTATTCTTTTCATTATTATAGTATAGAGCATCATCCACCTCCCCTAATTTTAGCCTCATCACTTACTGCTGTTGTTCTTAACTTGGGGAAATATTTATGTTTTGTTTATCTGAGCTTCCAGTATCAGAGAGAATAGACCTCAAAACTGAAAAAGCAACTAAGAAGTATCAGAAGGGCCTAATTGAAGAGATGCTCCACTCTATAATCCCTCCAACAAAGTCATCACTTACTGTATGACATTATTAGCAAATGTGTTTATGTCGATATAAAATTAAAAGGCAATGTAAGAATAGGTAAGGAATGAAAGAAGTGCTATTTGCCTAATCACAGAGAAATCAAAAACTGTCAGGCAAAACAAAGGAGACCTTTCCTTTTATATTATATTCTCTATGTGGGCTATAGTGGACAGATGATTCTTTTTAGCATGACTGAAATCAA
The DNA here is from genome assembly GCA_013399075.1 of Chloroceryle aenea. Taxonomy (NCBI): domain Eukaryota; kingdom Metazoa; phylum Chordata; class Aves; order Coraciiformes; family Cerylidae; genus Chloroceryle; species Chloroceryle aenea. The sequence goes on from VWZY01006899.1 coordinate 31,759, forward strand.
TATTCAGTAGCTGCAATATTGCAAATCTTTATGTTACTAGTAGCTTCTGATATAATTTCCAATACTCTACAATAGAACTATGCAGTCACTGAACTAGGAAAGAGTTAAAAAAGAAGAGAGAACAAGGAGAACCACAAAGGAAGCTATTTTTCTCTAATCAAATACATTAAATATTTTGTTTGGATACCATTCCTTTCTAACTAACTTTTGCGACCGAGTTTTGAAATTTATGTTGAATTAACAATATAAGCAAAACTTGCATTAATTTACTAAGTACAGTACTTCAAAATGTACCTTTCCTGCATTTAGTTCAGAAATAGCTGCCAAAATCTGCTGCCTTGACCCATCGGTTTTAATACCCAGCTCTTTCAGATCACCATCAGTAAGTGTAAGGAAGGCTTCCATATCCACCTGCATATGAAGGGGGGGAGGGAAACAACCACACAAGTTTACCTAGGCAAAGATTCACTAATACAGGTTAAAAGTGTTTGCCCTTTTAAATTTTTTAATTTCAGAGACTTCCTATGATATAATGCACACAAAAAAATTTAATGAATTAACAGCATCAAATGGTACCCACTTTACCACTCTGTTGTCACCTTTTAAATCTGCTGTTAATCAAATAATTATGATAGTATATTTAAAATATCAGTGGGTTTTAATTTTTTTTCAGACAACTTTTATCAGTACAAAATATACACTATCCAAAAAAAATCCTCTCCTTACAGTACATTAGCAGCTAGCTCAAGAAGCCTAAAATATCTCTCTTTTCTCCACTTTCCATTCCCCCTAGTATTTTTGAAATTTCAGAATATTGTATACACTTTTCTGGTGTCTCTGGAGGAAAATCTAGAGTTTGTTCATTTATCAGTTTTTATTATATCTACATATCTGTAAGGCTGTGGTAAGAACAAACACCTAAACCTTTTCATATTGATATAAACTTCACATAGAGCATATTAATTTCTACAAAATGCTTAAGGGAACAATAATAAGCCCAGTGTTTCGCAATACAGCTAAATAATCTGTGTTTGTGGTGCTGACTCCTGAACTCTGCAGCGATGTCAATTTATTGTGTGTCCATTCACTATCCTCTGCCTTTGGCCAAAGGCACAGATATTGCTCAAATACAATACTGTCTGAGATGTCGTAATGAATTAATTTTACTTATTTGCAGCAATGTTTACTTTCACTGCATCCTTCAGGCAAGTCACTGTCACATATGCATCATGTACAATGTCACAGCATCATGTACAATGATGCCTAAGTTCCCCAATTTAATTCTCCTGTTGCTTATTCATAGTGGATTAAGAGAAAGCAGCCATCTTGGTGACTCACACTCTATTGTTCTCCATCTGCGAATGCAGTTGCAGCTATGATTCCAGGGATGATGAAATATGTCCTATGAACTGTTTAGCCACAATGGATAGAGATAGGTATAGCTAGAGTGTAAAAACAGCAAGGAGAAAAAAAATATGTAGCACCTATCTATATCAAAATTGTAGGTTCAGAGTGAAAAACACTGATATTTACAGCATCCTGGAGAATGCCAAAGATACCACTTAGTCCACGTTTCAAGGTTCTCTCTGCAAACAGAAATAGTCACAAAACTTCAAATTTGAGATTCTGGATCACAATTCTGATGCAATGTGTATTGCACCCTAGTTTTTCTAAAACAGTAAAAAAAATGTATCTTTTAAGGAGACATACCTCTTGTTCCTCGAAAATAGGCTGGTATTTCTCAAGTGACAATTTTTTAAGGATGCCAGTCAGTTCATCTGTAATAACATAAAAGAAAAACAACCCATGGATCAGGAAGGATTTTAGTGATCCCTGCATTGTTACCTGCTCAAAATACATATTAAAACATATTCTACACAGTGATATATGGTAACAAAAACCCAATCACATTTACTCTGCATCAGAAAAGAAAGTACCAGCTTATTGTGTTCTCACCTACTTCCATATACTGTAATTCCATCTAGTCCAGCTAAGATGAAACCTGGGCAGAAATTAAGTTTCATAAGCTTACTTTCCAAGACTAACAGCACTGGATATTTGGTTTCCTCTCAAAATCTAACCAAATTAGAAGTTGGAAAACCTGATACTGACTCTTCCCATGCATTTAAAATGTGCTAACAAGTAAAAAGAAGTGTTCAGCGCAGTTTTAGAACAACCCACCATTATTTCTCTTAATTACATACTACCTCACTCAGCTAAGGATTCTGTTTATTTTTATTGTTTTGCTGTCACAAGTGTCAATTTTCTTTTTTTTTTCCCAGAAGTACCAAAGTGGTCAGTTAAACTAAGGAGTCAGAATGAAGCACATGAATAATTACATTACACAACCAAACTATATTTAATATTCTTCATATAAACTCACTTTCATTGTAAAAATGTCACTATTGCATTCCCAAGTATACTTTGTTTTTATTTATTTCACTTCCCTGTCTTTTTTCTGTCCCTCTTCATTATCAGTAGAAATGTGAAAGAGAATCTCACTCTCTAAGCTTCTCAGAAGATATCAAGTATTTTGAGATGGACATGCCTTTCTACACACCACTCTGGAAGACTCTTTCTTTCCACAGAAAAGTCCACAGAAAACTGAATGAAAAATTCTAATTGAATCTTCTTTTCTGCTAGGGTTTCTGTTTTTTTACCTCAAGGCAAACACATTTGTGAAGTTTGGCATAATTTCAGCCTAAAAACTTCAGTACCCTAACTAAGGTTAATCCACATGAAAAGGTAAACAGCTTTACAAACATAGCACAAGAACTTCTCCATGCAGTTTGATGAAAAATATCTCCTACACAAACAAAGCAAAAGACTAATTAGATGTATTATTAACCTTTTTTTCTTCTAGGTTGTTAGTTGGCCTTCTCATTTTTCATCACACTGGTGGGCTTAAATTATAGGTTGTAGTATGGGAAAATACTTTCAGGGTCTCTGGGCCCAGAGCCTTGCTGTCAGAAGCAATTATCACACACAGAGACAATGCTTTCAGCTATTGGCCTTTCACGTTTTCGTTTCTACTTTCCCTCTTCCAGTACCCGTAGCATGCATTAAGTTTGAACAAAACCCCAAACCTCTCACTTTTACAGCTCTTGAAAATATTGTTTTGTCTTTGCTTTTTACAGTATGTTTTTCTTCTGCTCTAGTCATACCTTGTCTCCCTACCTACAGCCCTGGAGAAAGCAAAAGTTTTCAGAGATCTTACTACTTCTGCCATATTAATCCTACTTTGCACCTCTTCCGTACTGCTCTGTAGTAGCAGGGTAAGGTTACCTTTCTCCAAGTTTTCAGAGCCTCCTTTTACTCTCACATGATTTCGTCTTTCATGATTCTCTACATCACTGGTTCTCAGAATAGGAACATGCTGTTGATGGTCCATCAAGTGGTTGCCTAAAAAGAAACCATGCACACCTCTGAACCCTGCTGCCTACTGTTCTTTCACAGTAATATTCAATGCAAAGCATTTTTCTAATTAAAGTTTACTTGAAAGAAAAAGTTAACATTGCAGGCCTTCTGTACTTACTCTTCTGACTACTGCTGGGCCTGTGAGCATCTGTACTGTTACTGCTGAATCAAAACACGGTAAGAGAAGCCTTTGAATTAAAGGACAAGTACAATGAACCCAGAACTACTTAGTCTTCTGACAACCTATCCCTCTGCGACAGAGGAAACTCACTGCATCATGGCACTAGTGTAGCAGACACTAAACCCAGCTTCACCAGCTGAGGTTTAAAGACATGACAGCTTGGGGAATTCCCCTTGTTATTCAACAGCAAGTTCTTGTCCTTTATGTATTTCTGAACTGAAAAGTCCTAAATTCTCAAGCCATCATTATAAAATGTCGCTAACTCAAACATGAAAGGATTTCTTCCTGCGGTCACTACTGTATGTTACAGCTAAGCTGTCGTAAGAGGACAGAAAGCGGATGAAATGTCAAATGGAAGTACAGTGTCAATGGACAAAGTTAGCATAAATGGTAACAGAAGAAAATCAGTGTGGATACTTCATCTTGCAGAAACCATGTAAAAGGTACCTCTATCTTGGCTTCTGCCAAGAAAGGTTGGACCAGACGATCCTCGAGGTCCTTTCCAAGATGATATTCTGTGATCTCTATTTAAAAGATCCTGAGTCATGTTGTTTTTTGGGTTTTTTTTACTTTTTTAGAGAAGTTTAGAGAAGAAAACAAAGTAATTGACAAAGTAATTGATATGCTATCTCCAATGCAGTAGCACAACTATTTAAAATACAGTGGTTTAATTTAGACCTAAAAATACAACTTAAAGGCAGTAATCTAATTGGAAAAGTAATAACTTTACCCTTTCTTATGACACAATGTTAAAAAAAAGTCAAAATAAAGTTATTTTTGCAATTTTAAAAAAATAAATACAATGCTGTCCAGGTTTGGGTGAGAACAGAGCTGGTTCTGTTCAGTGATTTAACTTTTCAGTTCAGTTCTTCTAACTGACTGCACTGTCTGAAGTCAGCAGCCTGTTCTCACAGACGGTGTCTGCTGCTGGCAGTGATAACAGCCCATGGTTAGAGTTAGATACCAAGGGTTGGTGTGCAGACCAAGGCCACTGCTGGACCTTGTGCACCACATTGGGATGCAGGAAAGTGAAAGGCTGTACCTGAAGGGAGGAGTGGACAGGGCAGGTGACCCCAAACTGACCAACAAGGGATTCCAGCCCATATACGTCATATTTGGTATAAAGCAGAGGGATCTGGAGGGTCTATAGCTTGCTTGCTCGCTCTCTCTCTGGGGGCTTCTGGGCTCTTCTCCCCTCTAGCTTTGCTTTGGCTTGGCTCAGGTCCTATTTTGGTTNAGCCCTTAAAAATCAATTGCATGTATTTACGATTTGCTATGAATCAAAATTGTACTTCTGTAGTGATGTGCTTCACTGCATTTATTTAAAAAATAATAAAATTAATTTCAAATGTGGAGAAAGTGCATTTTCTACCCTCAGCAAAGCATGAAAACCAGGACTTAAAACAGAAGGAGGGGAAGAAAGGAGGCCATGTAAGAGTGGCCTGCCTACATGGTCTAGACTAGCTTTGACCTAGTACCAATCTTCCTTCAAATGGAAGAAATCACAGCCAGTTACTGCACAAATGCCAATCTTGCAGTAAGAAATACCAAAATAATTTCTCTAGAGAGGAAGTTGTCACTCTCATGCAGATACACACTAACCTGTGTGTACGCAGTTACAGCGTTAAACACTTTGTGCTCTTCATGACTGAATCTCCTATAATTACAGTAACCTACTCACCATCTTCTGTAATGGTACCACTGCTGGAATCATTGCTCTTGGCCTGTCTGTGAGAAGAGGAGAGAGAAGACTCTGTGTTGTGAACCTTAGGAGATGGGGATGGTGATGGGGAAGGTGTAAGAGTTGGTGAGGTGCTTTTAGATGTAGATGAAGTTCCAGATGGAGGTCTTTTGTTCATCTCCAGTTTTTGCTGTAGAAAATGATACAAACATTGCAGTTAAAAAACAAAACAAAATGGTAATACATATGATGCTTCAAAATATTGATCTTCAGTTGCATATAATTTCTGCTTGATTCATACTGAGCAATATTGATTTATCCCAGGTGAGAGCCTGCCCCACAAGTTCATCAAGAAAAATGCATTTATTAAGGCTGTAATTTTGGAATATGAAATATTACATACAAGCACCACAATCATTCTTTTACAAAAGCTGACATTATTTTGACTCTGAAAACAGGTCTTTTTCATTCACAAATTTGATCAAATAAATAAGGCCTCACTTAAAGCTTTTTGAAGTGTATCAAATGCTAATTTTCAGTAGCACTTCATGCTGGATTAACCAGAAATCTGTAGCAAACAAACTAATTTTGAATGAAAGCTTCCAGTCCACCTTAAACTTGTTATTACCTAACATGAGGCAAATTATTCATATTTATTAAATATTTTGCAAATATTTAAGACATTCAGAGGCATGGAGACCAGGAAAATAGACAAATTAAAATGAGGAATAAGAATATACATGTATATGCATCAGTCTTTTCCAAAATAAGTCAATGTGCCTCTTCTCCTAAATATTTCAATCTACGTATCACTATACATATTTTGTCTGATGTTTGCATTATACGACCTAAAAATAATTCTCAGGTGATTTTTCTTCTGGATCCCTAAATTCAGAGTTTAACTTAAAATACTCTGGCCTTTCAGGATGCTACAAGAAAAACCTAAGAAAGCTGAGCCAGGTCACAAGTCAAGAAGGGAGAATGACAGTGGTTTCTGCCTCTCTACAAATGTGCTTCTGTGCTATGGCAAAAATGGAATTTTTCTAGTTAATGAAAGAGATGCAGTTAAAAAGATAAAACTGATTTGAGTAGTAACATTCCTCCATTGCTCTGTCCTCTGCCAGCATGTGCTACCTCCTTAGCCCTGCATTGAATTAACTAGAAGTAATGTAGCATGAGATAGAACTGAGAGGTCTATGAAGAGCATCATGAACTCATTTCAGGGTTTTTTCCCAAAATTTCCCTGTATTCTGTTATTGGCCATTTGTATTTCAGAATGGTCTTCCCTCTCTAGTGCATTATTCACATTAATTTGAAATGTTTGTCATTCAGTTTTTCTTTTCAGTTTGTACAACCCCACACCTGATGGATAATTTTTGAAAAAAATTTGCAAAATGTCTTGGAAAAAACCCACAACTTACATGATCAGTGTGACATTGCTGCATTTTTAGATCAGTTATTTCCAAGTGTAGACAGCATGATCCTAATGGGCAGGCACAAGCATTATCACAGGGGATACAGATACCATACTATCAGCATTTATTTTGCTGACTACAACAACCAAGTAGGCTGTTTAAGATTTTTGTAGCCAGCGTAGATCCATATGTGACTTTGTACTCTCAACAGTTCCCAAAAATCACCTCAGATATGTGCTACATGAACATCTATAGTGAGATCCACACTGACTGCATTTTGTTAAAGGTAGAGAGACTAAAATTCATCTAGGCATCGTTTTGTTAATGGTGGTGGGTACTGAAATTCATCTAGATATCTAAGAAAGAGGACTGAAAAAGCTGTTGCCTTTCCAACATAACAGGCATCATTTTTACTTAAAACTCTTTTCAATAGCCTTCCTGGAACATGATCTATAGGGCATTGCACCCCACTGCTTCTTTATTCTGTGAATAATAGTTAAAACTTTGTAGTGGTAGCACTGTTGGAATAACAGGCCCTAAGATCAGCAGCCCAAAGCTCATAAGCACAGGTATTATCTTTTAATAGGCTACGCAATCCCTGGGGAGTCTGTTCCAATGCCTCACCACTCTTTCTGTATAATAATTTTTCCTAAAATAAAAGGGGAGTGTGTTTCTGCAGAGACTTTTTACCATAGGTACTAAAAGTATGAAGTAGAAAAATCATTACGAGAAATATTTTATATTTTTATGCCATTTAAAGCCAAAAGCCCCATTTATTTTAGAGCATAAGTTATCACATAGGAAATAACCACTTTTCCACAGATTTTGTGGTTTTTTGGGTTTTCTTTTGTTTTGTTTGGTTGGGGTTTTTTGGGGTTGTTTTTTGGGGGGATTGTTGTTTTTTGGTTTGTGTTTTTGTTTTTTTTAATAAATGCTCTGTATAATATCCAAGCAATTATTAAATTATAACCACTCTCAGGAAAAAAAAAAAAAGTAGTGTTTCTCAAGGATCTGTTCTGGGTCCAGTGCTGTTCAACATCTTTGTCAGCGAGATGGACAACAGCATAGGGTGCACCCTCATGCTATCCAGAAGGACCTTGACAGCCTTGGGAAATGTGCCAATGAAAACTGCATGAGGTTCAACAAGTCAAACTTCAAGGTCTTGCATCTGGGCTGAGCAAATCCCAGACACAATTACAGACTGGGCACAGAGTGGGTTGAGAGCCCTGAAGAGAAGGACTTGCGACTGTTGGTTAACAAGATGCTCAACATGAGCCATCAGTGCACTCACGTGGCTCAAAAGGCCAACTGTATCCTCAGATGCATCAGGAGGAGTGTGGCCATCAGATCAGGAGAGGTGATTCTCCCCCTTTACTCTGCTCTTGTTGAGACCCCACCTCAAATACCAGTTCTAGTGTCCCCACCATAATAGGGACATAGATCTGTTGGAACAAGTCCAGAGGAGGGCCACAAATATGATCAGGGGCTGGAGCACCTCTGCTACGAGAATAGGCTGAGGGAGATGGGATTATTCAGCCTGGAGAAGACTCCAGGGAGACCTTATAACTGCCTTCCAGTACCTGAAGGGATCCTACAGGAAGGCTGGAGAGGGACTCTTCACAGGAGTGTCCCGCAACAGGATGAGAGGAAATGGTTTTAAACTGAAGGGAAGTAGGTATAGATTGTGTCTTCTTCAGTATGAAGGTGGTGAGACTCTGAAATGGACTGCCCAGAGGGGTTGGGAATGCCCCCTCCCTGGAGGTGTTAAAGGCCAGGTTGGATGAGGCCTTGAGCAACCTAGTCTAGTTGACAGGCATCCCTGCCCTCGGCAGCAAGGTTGGATCTTCAAGGTCCCTTCCAGCCTAAGCCATTCTATGAAGTAACATAACTGGAGAAAAAAATAAGATTTTTGGGGGTGTGCAAGCAGCTCTTCTGAAATTATTTACATGATAAAGACAAGCTGAGAGGAACTGCTGAGAGTTTAATTAGAAATATATTGGTCAGACCAGATCTGAAAGAAAAAACATTTAGAAGCTGTTCAGTAGAGGAGACTTTAATGAGGGAAGAGGATAATAAAGTGACTTTGTCACAGTAAAGAAAGGGAGAGGTCATTTATAACCCATGGAGCAGTTATGTGGGATAGAAAAGTAGGAAAGATTATTACGTGCTAAAGAATCAGTTTAAGTCCATAAGTTTTGGAAGTCCAGCTGTTACAAATTTTAGCTTCTAATCTCATCTTTGAAAAGCAACCACTAGTCCCTTCAGAATCAGGATGGACAGACCAAAGTGACTATTCAGGAAAACTTTTTGGCATTGGTATTTGCACGCTTTTCTTGATTTTTGTCCTCCAGAAATTTCAACTAATCACTGAACAATTTTGTAACTTCATTTATCATTGATATTTACTGATTCTATAGAGAGAGACACCTTACTGTTGCCCTGTAAGACATCACAGAATAAAATAGCAAATGTAGTTAATTTTACACTCTGGGCAATTTTGTTTCTTCGGGCAAAACTTCAAGAAGGATCTCATTAAAAGATGCAAAGAAAACAAAACAAAGCAAAATCAGCTGTTTGGAGATTAAACAAGCAAAAAGCTGAGAAATGTTGCCCTTGGTCATGTAATCTAGTATTTTCAGAATAGCAGACACTAGTACCAAACCCCTAGATTATGTGCTTTCTTTCTCTTGCTTCCCCGTGTAAATAAGCCCACACATTTCACAATAGTCTATCACATATTCTGTTATAATGTAATATAATAATATCACATATTCTGTTATAATGTTGCTTTCTCAATTGTCTCTCTGCAGATTTTGAAGATTTAAAAATTTTGTACAAAGCAGTTGTTAATTTCAAAGCACAAGCAGGAAAAAGGCAGGTCACGAGGATAAAGCTGTTCCAGAAGACTGAAGGGTAAGTCAGCACAGGTCTTACTCAGGAGCAAAACCTGACTTTGGTGATGATAATGTTTAAACTGTTTAAAAATAACACCCTGTGGCATAGACCAGATATACACATATAGTTGTGGTCAGAAGATCCCAGTAAAAATGATCTCGTGTTCTGCACTCAGGTTGTGCCTTTGGCGGGAAATGAGCCACACCACTTCAGAGTAAGGACCAGAAATAACTCAATTAAATATAATAACTCACTGATTCAATCAGGGCCATACAAAGTAAAAACTGGAAATCAAAATATCAACACAGATCTACCCCAAGATTGAGTATCACATTTACTGGTTTTAAAACAGTGACATTAATATTACATAAAATAGTAATAATAAATATTACTATGTCTGATCTTCTGTAAATTTTTAATTAAAAGGAATGTTTGTGGACCTTAAAATTTTTCGCTACTTAACAGGTGTTCATTCATTTTGGCTGTGCAATGTCATGCAGTCTTATTTATCAACCATCCATGCCTGAGACATGACCTATTAAAATTAGCCAGTCCGGAAGTACAAAAATTTAAATTTCTCTCTACCTTCACAGCATGTCCATTGCCAACAATTTGAGCACACTGCAAATCAGACAGAGTGGAGGAAGGAGTTGACTGGACTGGACTATGCTGTTGGCTGGGCTTCTGTCCAGGTAAGCCTGCTGCTTTTCTTCTTTGGGCAGCAATCTGAGACAAAACATTATCTGCACTGCCACCTAATAAATAAATAAAAAGTCAAGTAAATGAAGTCAAGTAAAGCATAATTTAAAAATATTTGTTAAATCTCAAATCACCTCTCTCCACCACTCAGTTTCTTTTAAAAACTGAATGAGTGAAGTATAAGAGACAATTTGTAAGGTTCAGACCTGTTCAGGAGGTCTGAATAATTAATAATAATAATAATAAATAAAAGCAGTGTGGTACCTGATCTGTTAGGCAGTTCTCCTCCATGTCTGCTAATTCCCGCAATGTTGTTGGAACCACCAGAGGAATGGGGAGAATGGTTGAAGTTGTTGGAATTTGATGGAGATGCAGGTCTTCTTGCAAATGCTGGTAATTTGACTGGCCTAGTACCTTTGCTAACGGATGTCTGGAAAAAAAAATTAACAATTTCACCTTTCCTGTTTGAGCAAAACAAAGCTCAAATTTCAACCACTAATTATTTATTTTAAGTTCTGAAACTTCCACTGAAGAACAAAGGAAAAAATCTTAATATAAGTATACAAATATATTGAATGTATATTTTTATATATATACATTGAATATATGAATTTGACAAAAGAAATGACACCATAATAAAGGCATCCATTCTCCTTAACCTCTAGCCAACACAAAATGAATGTATATGATGCGCCTGAGATCTGATATACACAATATTATGAGCAGTGGGGGTAAAAAGAACCTCTAAATTATCACATATGAAACTTATTTCCCACAGAATCCTGGTTTTGTCTCTCCCATCTTACAAAACAGCTGCCACCTACTTCTCATCCATCATATCCTTGTTGGATCTTCGTTAGTAAGAAACAAGTAACATGAACTTGCTCTCCTCCAGTTGCATTTTCATATTCCCTTAAATCTGAACATCTACCTGCACCATTTTGTTGACTACTGTTAACTGAGGCACTGATGATCTCGTCATACACAAGCCCAATGCTCAGTCACACCCACATCCTCCTTCAATTATTTTGCTCTTATACCACTGCCCAACCATCCAATATATGGCTCTTGCAGCTCAACTTCTTCGTGTTGAACTTGCTCAAATCACTTCTTCCAGCTCTGACTTAGTAGGTTTCTCTGCCTCTCCCTGTTCCGTTAGCAAAAGCCTTCTTTCCCCACAGCAGGATCGATGGCTGGTCCTCTCCCACATCCCCTGCTCCTCACTTTATTTACAGCTGTCAATTATCCATTTCTGTGATTACAATATTTTTTTTAGCATGATGAACATTTACCTTTCTGTGATCTATCACTTCCCTTCAAATACTCCACGTTACTCTAAATTACCTCTACTAGTGTTGAGCTAACTTTCACTGAAAAAAATCAAGAAAATTCCTCCTAAAATGTCCCATTTCTACAACTGATATGAAATACAGTTCTGGACTAGTAAAATAAACTCTCCTCTATGCCTCATTATTAGAGTCTAAAGTTAGGGAAGCAAGCACTTACCCTTTTCTCCTACTATGAAACCAATGTTTGTTGAGGTTGTTTTACCTCCTGTCTCAAGACGAATGAGGTATTTCTCTTCTTGTTTTGCGTTTTCACTAAAAACACTAGAATCTTTCTATAAAAAATAAATAATTTATTTTTGCCTTTTTACAGTTCTTGCAACTTAAGGCTGTATGCCTTCAAGCCCATTTGATCACTAATTGCCACAATTTTATCTATTGCAAATCTTCATGAATGTAGTATCAATATATTTATGTCTCACTGATATTTCTTGCCTTGAAGAAATACTGAGAAACTTTCATTCTTCTGCTCCTAGTCTTCCTCCAAATCAGAGCAGTTTCCAACACACTCCAATAACTGTACCTACTTTGGCAATTAAAATATATAGGTGGAACCAGCAGCCACTTTAGCAGTTCACAGCAAATTCATTAGGGCTCGACTTTTTTCTGATTAACAGCAAAGAAGTAGTTTCATTTCATATAAAACTTTTATTTCATTTACGTTCCTTCCATAGAGATGTGTATTATTCTTAAACAGCAGAGCTTAAGATGACAAGCCATCACTGAGACAGTGGGTTTAAAGTAATTTCTACTCAGAAACACAGTGTGCCTCACCAGCCAGCATGGCCTGGACAGAACACAGTCTTTTTGTACAGAACACAGACTTGTTGTACACACTTTGTTTGCTTACTATATCAGAGTTTCCACTGCTGTTAAAATCGTTTTTGATCGCCCTCTGTGGCCAGGCAGTCCTCATCTGTTCAGCTTTGCCATCTTTGCTGAGTCGAGTTCGGTCAGAATTCCAAAGCTCAAAACTTGAGGGCGGTAAGAAAGGCGGTATCACTGCTTTCAACTTATCGCTGGGCAGCCTGGTAAATGGAGCACTACTTCTCAACTGAGAGAGAGAAACCAAGAAAGGGAAAAAGAAAAGAGCCTCTTTTTAACAAAGATTACTAAGAGCTGATGCCATTTCAAAATTGTTAATTTTACATTAAATAAAAAGATGGAGACAAATGCATTTTTAAACAAAATAAAATGGAAATGAGACACAAAAGTAGTATTTGTGAAGATGTACAACACAGACTAATAAGAGAATCCAAGGGACATTCTGGCACCTGTCAGTTTGCTCATTTATTTATTACAACGAACACAGTTCATTAAGTGGCAGAAGCTGCCTCTTCCTTCATTAGGCTGAGTCTTACTTCAAATTTATTTTAATAGAAGTGTTAAAAATTCATTTCCGAAGAAATAACAAGGTAGTCCTTTCTGTATTCCTGTACAGGACACCTGGAAACAGTGAACAAACTGCCTGTTCTGCTGTATGTGTTCTCCAGAAAGAAAAACAACAACAACATAACTGATTTGGCTCCCTGAAATCTTGTCAGTCTGTTGCATCAAAAGTTACTCAATCTTCTTAAAAAAGAACATAAAGGATAACCAATGAATTTAACATCTCCAGAGAGTAAAGCTACAATATAACACAAGAAAAAATAGAAAAATATAAATAAACATCCCAAACTAAATATTTCCCAGTTGCCTCTACTAGTATATTTCACTTTTACATCGGACTATATTCCATCCCTGTTATCCTCATTCACTGCTGGTCATACAAAGGCATGGGTAACTCTTGAAAACAGTCAGCATTAATAACAGCTTCCATACCTTACTACTTGTAGTACTTCCTAGTCTAAGAACTACTGACATATCACAGCCTATCCATTCCTGCCTAATATAAACGAATGATAGTGCTCTTTATGATGGTTACTTGGAGAGAAGCTAAAACATACAAAAAAAATAATGGAAGCTGCATGACCTTCTGAATTGGGCTGAACACACCAAGAACACAGTGACATACCATGGTTGTCAGTAGTTCATCATCCTTTCCTCCTTTTGCACTGTTTACACCTGAAAAATATACAAATTATATTCTACTGTTTACACACTCCTACTTTTGGTCTCAAGAACAGATTATTGTTTTCAAACATTCAACAGCTTTATTTTCAGTAAGCACACAGAACCAAGATTTCTCCCCAACGCTGTCACGTAACTAAATTAAACATAAGTCAATAGTCTTAATTCACAAACTGTGTGATTTTCTCATGGAGAGCTGTACAATTTCAGTAGATGTGCTTTATGATTTGGGCATTTCCAATATCTCTTTCTTCTCAGAATTATTTGTTTAAATACAATTATTTTCAATACATAAATTAGTTTATCAGTTATACTAACAGCTCCTGAGTGGCCTGTCTGCACTGTACCCCACTGTTACAGAACAGTAACATGGCTATGTCAGCATTCTCCTGCTTAAATGATGCTGCGCTCAGTGTTCAGCATGATCAACAGTCGCAAGTACAAACATCTCATTTTCTATATACTACAAATACATTGCATGCCTTTTCAGTTACATTAAGCCAAATAAAAACTCATTCAATGAATTGTAAATAGTATCATCTTGACTATCCCATAAGAGCTCACTTCCCACAAGACATCTCTGGCTTTACCGCTAGCTTTGTTATTTGTGATCCGAGCTGCAGCAGCATCGAGGTTTGCAGAGGTGTCCGTATCGCTCTGTGAAGCTGCTTTTATGGTGGAATTTATTGCTGGTTCAGGCTCATCAGGAAAAGGCACAAACTGATTGGAAGGAAATCCGTGGCGCAACGTCTGAGTCAGCTTCAGTTTGCGGAATCGATTGGACATCCTGCTCCACCAGGACTAGATTGATAAAAAGACACCACAATTTAGTCCCAACTAAAAGAAAAGAAAAAAAAAAAAAAGAGGAAGAGAAATGTACAATTAAGTAATCCTTATGGCAGTGATAAATATGTGAAGGAGTTCTGGAGATAACTACAAAACCAATGTTGAAGTGGTTTGCAATCATCAACAAAAACCTTCACCATGATCAATATGCATAAAATTAACCTTGTTCTTTATTTTTCATCTGGCAAACACCTTACAACATTTTTCACACTATCTGGAAAGACAAGGCGGCTATTAGGGCAATTTGAATAGGAAATGTCTACAGCTACATTGCAAATATTTAATCTTCCCATTAACTTCCAATTTCATGATCCATTCTTACACTCTCTAGCATCAAGGAACTGGCAAGTATACTTCCTGCTTTTTAGGGGTGTGCAAACAAATTTATCCAATCTGCAAAAACGCTTCTTCTTAAGATTTTCAAAATCAGTGGCAAACTGGAAGAGTTCTGATGGTATTCCTGTCAAACTAGATTCACAGGCCCTGCAGTGCTGCTACACAGACAAACCCTGCCAGACTGGAAAGACTATAAACTGAAAAAGAGCAAGGCAAGGAAGTATCATCTGTAAAAACAAAACAATTCAAACCTTAGGACTCCTGCATCTACAGCTTTCATCCATACAGGTATCACATCTATGGAAACTGTTACACAAAAGGGCTATCTTTGCTCAAAATGTGATTTATCCAAGTATTTACAGACTTACACATTTTTACAGGCAGACAATGCAAGATGCTTCAAGTATTTAGCAGGACAATTCTCTAGACTATAGAAGACCTATAGACTATATTAAGACCACCTATGCAATCTGTATTAATGATTATGTGGTTTGTAGGTAAGAAAGATTATAAATATCTCCTGATATGTATAATCTGATTTATTAGTAAAGCTTCTTTTTCCCTTTCCAGAACAGTTTTAAACAAAAAGAATAAAGTCACGTATAAGTGATGATACTTCATAAAGGCAGCTTTACCTGATATCCAATTCAGATAACACACTTTCCTACTTTACTCTTTATTCTTACCCATTCCTTCTCATTATACATATTCCCCTCTCTCCTTGACATTTAACATTTTTCAACTGCCTACTGATATCAGTCTTCCCAACTGTCATACAATAGAAGCAATATAAACTGCAAATTTATTCCCTGAAAATCAATCCTTCTACGCAGATGATCATTAAAAAGATTTAAATCTGCACAGAGCATTAGTAATGAACACGGTTCTCAGACCTCTGTATCTCTCTGAAGCCATAACTAATAAAGATTTACATTACTTTCAACAAAAAGGACCTGATGGAAAGAGGCAAGCTAGACAAATAGTTCTGAGAAAGCAATGGAACCCACACAGTTCAGCATTTATTCACCTTCTAAAATGAACTGAAAAGGGGGAGGGAACCCATCTAGTTTTAACACTATACAACAAGCTTACAAAAGACACTGCTTGCACAATGTGGTTTGGTTTTTGTTCACTGAAGCCAGTGTGTTTGCACCACAACCTAACCCAAAATGGACTAAGTAAAGCCACTATATTACCACACAGAAAACAACTGCTCTCTAGCAAGAAATGAATGATAGTGGAGAGGTTCATGTTCTCTGGTGTTGAGTACAGTGGTCTGAGTTCTGCAGTTTCTAGTCTGCTGCTGCAGAAGGTTGTGGCTTCTTCACATACCCTACTATATCACATGCATATAGAAGTAGGAATTACGGACTTTAGACTGAAGCTGCCACATAACAAAAATGCATTTGTGGTTAGAAAATAGCGTCTGTCAAAAGGCAGAGATCTGGCAGCAGTGAGAAAAGCAGCAGTATAAAAGATCAGAAAAACGGTACTACCGCTTGAGAATACTTTAGACATTTGTAACAATATGGTGCTGGAGAGGGTACAGAGCTGGGCTACTAAGCTAGTAAAGGGTTTGGAGCATGTCTCTTACGAGGAACGGCTGAAGGACCTGGGGCTGTTTGGCCTTGAGAAAAGAAGGCTGAGGGGAGACCTTACTGCTCTGTACAACTACCTGAAGGGAAGTTGCAGTGAGGCAGCAGTTGGTCTGTTCTCCCTAGTGACAAGCAATAGAAAAAGAGGAAATGGCCTGGAGTTGAACCAGGAGAGGTTCAGACTAAATATTAGGAAGAATTCCTTTACTGAAAGGGTTGTCAGGCATTGGAATAGCCTGCCCAGGGAGGTGGTGGAGTCATCATCTTTGTGTTTAAGAGCCGGGTAGATGTTGTGCTTAGGCACATGGTTTAGTGGTTTTGACAGAACTAGAAAAAAGGTTGGTCTTGATGATCTTTAAGGTCTCTTCCAGCTGAAACGATTCTATGATTCTATGAATATTAGGAATGAAAGAACAGCTGAAGAACTGGAAATCTCTGGCCTCAAACAACTTTAATCTAAAAAAGAAACAATGTGATAATTTACACTGCTCAAATACTGACACAGAGAGTGTAACTTGCTGAAAAAGCACACATAGGAAGAGAAGAGAGGAAATCAAATTTCTGCATATGGAAAAGGCACAACTTTGTTTTCAAGTCAACAGCTTGGTGAGAAACAGTAGTTAGCAGCTCCTATTTGAAAGGTGTAACAAATGAGATTATAGTTACCCACTACATTATCAGTAGGTAAAGGAACAAG
>VWZY01006900.1:0-29628 GCA_013399075.1 Chloroceryle aenea
CAGCCTGGGATTCTATGGTTCCATTTCTACCTGTTACTGGACGGGCTGCTCATCAGTTGGGTCACATTTATAAAACCCTCTCATCTGAGGTGAGAAGTCACTGAGCTCATCTTCACCACAGCTGCTGCTGTCGTGCCACTGAGCCTCAGGAGCCTCTGGTTCCACCCCATTAGTGAAGAGCTTTGCTCTGTGTTTAATGCTCACTGGGCTTCAGCTCCACGGTGGTGTAATCACAGGGCTGCTGAATTTATGGCACTTGTGTTGCACTTTAAATCTCTGCTTGCCACCCACGTGGGTTATTTGTGGTCCTCTCCTGGAGGATTTCTCTTCATAGTCCCATGGTTTTTGACATTTTCAGTGCAGGAATAGAAAGAGTGAAATGGAACCGTGGATGTTTAAGGTACTGTTTCTGAAATGAGCATCAATCTACTTTTATTTTACCCCTTCCAGCACAGTTCCCACAACTGAGGTAAAGCTGTTTGAAATTCCCTGCCCACAGCACCCATCAGGGTCTGCTGATCATTTATCTAGGCCGGGCTTTTCCCAAGAAAGGTTGGACCAGATGATCCTTGAGGTCCCTTCCAACCTGGGATTCTAAGATTCTATAACCATTTGAGGTTGGCAGGGATTTCTGGTCCAACCCCTGTGCTCCAGCTGGGCCACTTTGAGCTGATTTCCCAGGACCACATCCAGGGGGCTTTTTAATATCTCCAAGGATGGACATTCCACAACATCCCAAAGCCACCCGTGCCAGTGCTCGGTCACCCTGGCGACCTGAAGTGTTCCAGTTTGTGCCCTCTGCCTCTGGTCCTGTCACTGGGCAGCACTGAGAAGAACCTGAACTCTTTGTGCCCTCCCTTCAGAGATTGAGAGACCTTGGTAAGATCCCCTCAAACCTTCTCTTCTCCAGGCTGAAGAGCCCTGATGCCCCATCCTTTACTCATAGGAGGATGCTCGTGTCCCATCATCACCCCTGTGACTCTCTGCTGGGTTCCCTCCAGTACACCCCTGTCTCTCTTGGACTGGGGAGCCCAGAACTGGGTCAAAGCAGTGGCCTGTGGCTTGTCCCCTAATTGTCCTCATGGGAGTGAGTAGCAGGCTTTCTAACCTGACCTCCTTGGGCAAAACTTGCTTTAATTCCAAGCAAAAATGAGCTGAGCCAGGGATGAACCCCCTAATCATTTTATAGCCTTAATTTCCTGTATTTTGTGGGATTAGGTGACATGTATAATTTTGCTCGAGTGCAGCTTTTATGGCTTAAATTCTTGCTGCTTTTATACTAAGAAGGAGAAGAAAAAAAAACCCTCGTGCATATGAAAATCAACATAATAAACCGTTATTGCTGGCACAAGAGACGTTATGGTCTCCCTTGGAACAGCACAAATACATTAAAAATGTATTTAAGATGCATTTAAACATGCATATTATTATTTCACAGCTGAGTGTAATGGTTTCTTAGGAGCTATTAGGTTTTAGTATGCAAAACCCATGTTTACTTGCATGACTTTGAGGGAAATTATTTAACAAGCACGATAGTAACACGCCCCTTAAGGTTTCATTATATAAATCTTAATTCAGGATTATTAACCCCTGGCAGTGCCACGGACTGAAACGACTCATTACACCCACGCTCTTGGCAGCAGCTTATTAATAAACTCATAAATGGCCCATTATTATTAATGGGATTTTGCAACAGCATCCAGCTTTGCAAGGTAAACAAGTGCCAGGCGTTTGTCTCCGAGGGTTTTCACCTCGATGCCCGGGGAAGATGGTTGTGGGAAGAGACTTGGAGGATACCAGAGGAGCTTCCACGGTTGACCCTGGTGGTAGCAAAAGTCAAAATGTGAAGGGAACTAACAGGTTGAGTCTTTGGACAGAGAAAAGAAGGTTAAGAAAAGACCCAGAAGAAGAAAATGCCACCTTGAAGCATCAAAGTGGAGTCAACCTGGGAGGATGGAGCAGAATTTAAGTGAAACCTTTAGTGCCCTTAAGACTTGTACCTGGGGGACAGCTCTGCTCATGTTTCTTTTCTCTTTACATTGCCACTGTTGAGGCACTTAAATAAAATTTAATATAAAAGAAATGGCAACAAAATCCTGCCTGGAATTTTTATCAGCGTGTATAAACTCCTCAGAACAGAAGTTTGTCACGGGGGGGTCTTCCTATAAAGCCAATGAAAATAAAGAAATAAACAATCATCAATCCCTTGGCCAGGAAAGGTAACAACCGCAGGCTTAAAATTGGGCTTAATTTTGCTTTATTGTGTGTGAATAAAAGCATCAAAGTCCTCCATGAGCCTAATCTCAAGGGAATAAACATCCTTAGTTTGTCTAATTGCAGCCATTTGCCTCAGGTGACAAACACTTTTTTTGTTTGTCACTGTTTATTTTCTTATGTGGGGCTCAGAGCAGAGCTTTACATGGATCTAGGCATGAGGTCAACAGCACAAGTGCTGTAGACATGTCACCATGGCTCCCTGCAGCTAATTAACCATCCCGATCATTTTTTTCCCTTTAAGTTGTCCTGACAAGGTCTTATTTCCCCTGGGTTTGGAGCTTGGTGAGCTGGGGAAGTGTTGCTTGTAGTGGCTGGGCTGAAGAGATGCAGTTCTACCACATCTACGTCCTCACGGAGGGTTGGGTGGCAAAAGGTTTGTGCTTCCACTGCTCAAATTTTCCCATTCCAAATCACCTGAAAAACATTTCCTTAAGATCAAAAGTCCTCATGTTGCCCCATTGCTGGGTAGATGGCACAAAATCATGGAATTACCAAATAATTCAGGTTGGAAAGGACCTCTGGAAGTCATCTTGCTCACTCTTGTGTTCTAAGAGGGTTCCAAGGAGAGTCCAGAACCACTTGGGGATCCTTAGGCTTGGACAGCACAGGCAGAAGGTAATCCAGCCTTCTTAGTCTGGGGGGCTGAAGCATCTCCACTCTCTGGGCTTTATCACGGGCAGAACAGATGAAGCCAGCTGCTGATGGTGTTTTACAGAGCTGGGTCCCATCCTAAGGCACCTAATCCTCCTCATGTAGAGAGTGCCTTGGTCACTCTTCAACCCTCTTAAGACCTTAACATAAATCCTCTTAAAAACCACAACCCCCCAGAAGAAAATAACTCCCATCCCCTCACTAACCTATGAAATAAAAGGACCTCAGGGTGCTTCTTTCCTGGCTGGAGCACTGGCCTCCCACTGCAGGTTCTGCTCCTGTGCCATGTTCATGTTTAATCCTCGTGCTCGGAACCCAAAATGCGATGTTGTCTCTTTCCCATCCATCTCACAGCATTTATTACACAATCTATTGTTCTGATCCTTCCTATTTTGACTCAAATATTTACTTCAGATTAATAACCACAGAGCAGTCTATTGTTTTTAAAAAGATTCTACCCTTCCAAGCTCCTCCGGAGCAGAAAAGCTGATAATTGTCTAGTCTAAATTCAGCACTAAGGCTGGCAGTTCAAAAAAACCAACCCATCTTATTCATTTCAGTTTGGGTTTCCTCAGCCAGACGTGACTTTACACATCATCTTCACACCCAGCCAAACTGCCTTACTTGTAAACTTGCCAGTACATCATGTTTTTCACCCGCACCCCTTGTCTCATCCCTCTTGCTGCTGCTGCGCTGGATACTGTGCTCTGATCTGTAAAAATTGATGCCCCAGTCAACAAATCAATATGTTGATTTCCATGTTTCCTGGTGCACCTTCAGCAATGTCTTTGGCAAATTAGAGCCTTTCATTTGGGCTCCTGGTCTTTTCTGCCTGCCTGACACCTGCCCTTGTGCTTCATGCTGGTGCTGGAGCAATTTTCAATTCCTTTTCTCCACAGCGTGTGCAGCAACAGGCGAGGGAGATGTTACAAAGGGCACTGCTGCCAAAGTGAGAACAAAAATTCCAAAGCTTTTTATCTTGTTTTGTTGCTTAGAGTTTCCTTTCATACTCTCTTTGCTGGGTATCAACAGCGTTCGATTCTTGGTAGCGTTTTCCAGGGCAGGGAAAATGAAAATTGCTTCTCTCCCTCATAAATCAGATGCTCTTTTCCACACTTTAACTCACCATTTCCATCCTCCAAGCTTACCCTATTTTCCCTCCTTAGATGAGGTCGTGCTGCTTCTACCTGGGACTTGGTTTACCCATTCCAAAAATGAGTTTTGAGAGGTCTGGTGCTGCTTGGGTCAACAGTTTCCAGGGGGAATTCCAAATCCCACGGCTTTATTTTTCCTTAAGAAAATCCTCTGTTTTGAAATCTTTGCCTCTGTGCCTCCTTTTTTTTCCTCCATCCCTGAATTTCACCTGGAGCCAGAAGCAGATTCTTTGGCTACATGGAATCCTGCACACCATAGTGACCATACCATTCCTTCTCCCAAGCCAGTGGCTTCCTCATGGCACCGAACAGTGACGTGTGGATGATGCCAGCACGGGCAGACCAGGAGTATTTGGACATCTTTACAGAGAATTCCCTTTCACTTGAGAGATGCAAATCCCAGTTTTAAATCCTATTTTACCATCTGAAACAAAGGCCCTTCCGTTTGCTTTGTAAGGAGGTGGCTTTCTGAGGGAAATGGGAAGAGCATCCACGTGGTTGCTCTCGTGCACTGGACACCTTTGCAATCTAATAACCATATTTATTACTCTGCAAGGAAGACCAAGTGAACCATTGAAATGAGCTGATAAATACAATTCCCTTTGCCATAAATTTTCCAAATGGGGAATTTCCCAAGCTATTTAACAAAACCCAAAGAATTAACAATTCTTTTTATTATTTTTCCCCCCCTTTTCCTTCCCTTTCCCAAGGATTGATTGCAAGCAGGCCACCAGAGCTATTCAATGTTCCTATCTGAACTGGATCAGCTGGTTGTATTCTAACGACTCTACCAATTTCTCATCAACCAAAGGGAAAAGTGCCAAAAATTCTGCATGAAATTAAAATTTTTTATCGCGGGCATTTGTGAGAGTAAAATTTAATTGGAAATGTGGCACATTTCAGCCCAGCTGAACTCCTCTCATTTCCAGGTGCAAGGGAAAGGAAAAATTTCCATGTCTTTTACCTATCTGTACATTTAAGTATATAAATATCTCGAATAAAATTGAGTCAATGGCAAAAATTAAACCTAAATTTTACTTGTAAACCAGTGAGAGGTTTGATGTAACCTCTTTATTTATTCAACGGGCTGACAACTGGACTTCAGCAAAATAAACAAAGTAAATAGAGCTGTTCCCATTCCCCAAATGTCTGGTTTCATTTTCCTTATTTTTATTCATGGATCTCACGCCGACAAAAACTGAAATGCAAAAAGGCAATGCAAAATTCAGCAAAGACCCTTCTAGCCCATAAGCTTTCCTTAGGGCATAGGAACTGTATGATTTATAAATAGCTCATAGAGACACGAGAAAAATAACCCAGGAAAAAATAAAATAGAAAAAAAAAAGCTCACCAAACTCAGGTGAAGTTCTGATTTGAGCACTTTCTATCCTAGAAACTCTCTCCTCTTACCTCCAGAATTGCTTTAAAACTTTCCTTTTTTTTGTGAGATGAGGACACAAGATCTTTCTCCTTCTCCCAGCTTTCTCTTATTTGCATTAAGTTTTAAATGTTCTCACTACTCTGTTATCTTGAGATGAAATCCCCCTCTGGTACCTTGCGGTGAGTTCAGGGGTTATCTGATGGGTAAGTGCTACAGCACAACCAAGGTTTCCATTTGGGGTTGTGTGCTTCCATCCGTGCTGGACCCAGAAGATGCATCCAGGGATCTGAGATTGGATGTCTGTGGAGGTGTGAAGGCAGAAATTATTGAATACCAACCCTGGAGAGTGGTTCTCCTCTGCACATAACATAGATTTGGGAGCATCTCCCCATTCCACTGCTCCCGAAGGGATGGAGGGGACAACCTCAGCCAGGTTGTGCTGTTGACATTTACATTTGTCCTTGGTCCTTGAAAAGCTGAGCTACGGAAGCTCGAGGGAGATGTTGAGCAAGGCCATATGAAGACCTGGCTGCTCTCTCCAAAACATGACCCTTGGAGAACAGCATGAAACTCCCCCTGTCAATGTTTTACACCCTCCTCGTTCCCTCTCATCTGGCAGAAGTCACCCTTTTTTCACCATTTACATACAACACCTCATTTCTAATTTGAAAGAATGTAACTTCCGAGCCCGTTTATTTTGCATGATTTATTAAGAAAGTACATCAGGATCACCAAACTAATTATCATAGGCAAATGACTTGTCATAAAATTAATGTACCTAGCGAAAAAGTTAATAGTTATTATTTAAATTCCTGATTCCTCTTCTTTGCCTGTAATTACTTCCAGATACCTGAATGAATGCGATTAATACGGAAAAGCGAAAATGAAATTAATTTGTTTCAAACTTTTTCCACCACAACAACCTTTTATCCCCCCAACCTTTATTTGCAGAGAAAGGCTGGCAAGAGAGCCAGTTTGTATAATTAAATATTTCTTTTTCTTGCATAGCTGGACACTTAGAAACCTAATCTAAAGCCACATCAAATATTGCATCTTTTAATTAATGAAGTTCCTTGGAAAGAAGTCTTTTGAGCAAAGAATTCTAAGCTGGGGGTGGCGTATTTAAAATCCTGGGGTGAGGATGTTGAGAGTCTATTAGTTTTCTGACAAGTGATTTCTGCAATTATAGTTACAGAAAATTACTCTTCTTGCCATGTTCATAAAATAAACTAGATAAATAGCTAACTGTATTTTTTCCAGCTATGTTATTCCCATTTTTGCTTTACTCTGCATTTCCTCTTAGCCTGACTTTCTCTCCTTTGTAACCCAAAAATCATTATTCCTCTTTGGGCAACTTTAAGTCTCCATCCTTTTTTTTTTCCCTTGATCATTTACCAGCTCCCTTTTTGGTCCCTCTTGATCCAGGCTTCAATTTGTGAAGCAAGACAACAGAAGAAAGCTCTGTGACCTGCAGTGTCCCATCAGAGCAGCTTTGACCACTATTATTTTTTAACAGACCACATATTATTGGCACCTTGACCTCGAGATTCTTTAGTGCAAGGGCTGAGTTTCACCTCTGTGGATGCTATTTGCAGAAAAGCTGTAGGTAGCTTAATTCCCATGGGCACAATACTTAATTTCCCATCAAGTAGAGCATGTGGATAATCCTCTCCAGCAAGTACCGAAGGGAAGATTGCTGCGTCCTCCTGTACAATGTGCAAACAGAGAACAAAACCCAAGCCTGTTCTCCTTAAAAGAACTTTGTTGATACAAATGATTTACTCAGCTGCACGGTGCAGAAGCCTGGCTGTCAGTAGCTTGATAAACTGGTTCCTACCAGGTGAAGACATGAACCATGATGTTCTACTTGGAGCATCAATGCTCATAAAATATTAATACCCCGGCAGCTCCAAAAGCAGAGGTGGTACCTCTGCAAAATTGACCAAACACAGGTCAAACAGCAGCTCCTTTCCTAAATAAATTGTGCTGGGGGAAGCTGACTCCATCTCTTAATTCATGTCCAGCAAAGCTGGAAATATGCCTCGGCACCTGGGCACAAACTCCTCAGCAAAGGTTACTACCTTTGGATCTTGTTTGTGTGGCTGACAGGACTGTCTTGAGTTACTGTCCTCTACCCGTGGCAATATTTACAGAGTTAGCAATATCTGCATCCTGTACCTCAGAAATAAATCCCTTGAAACCATTGTTCCACCCAGCCAGCAGCCCAGCACATCACTGCTGAAGAACTGGAGTGCCCCAAGCCCCACGTGCTTCCTCAAGTGCTCAGGGTGATGGATATGATCCAGTGTTACACCTGCTGAGCATCTTCTCGCTAAAAGGGATTGCTGGCAGTGATGTCATCTGGTGGATTTGACTTTGACGTGAATAATCGTTGGCAGAACTGAATTCTGGCATTCCCAAATGTCGGGAAGAAGGTTTTGGAGCTGCCAGGTTATCATGCCCTGCAGGTGCTACGAGTGATTTTTTTATGTATTTCAAGAAGAGTCAAAGTTTTCCCATTTGCAGCATCAGGGACCAAAGACACGGGACAGGGAATGTCCTGATATGCTCCTAACTGATCTCAAATGCTTTATAAATGCCAGCGAGGTGGCTGTAGCAGCATTTTATTCTCTATAACCATTTATCTTTGTAAGTGACTCACGATTTGGCACCCAGTGGAGTCGGTAACATCTTTTTCTGGTTCTGGCAAGCAATGAATTCTGGTTCCAGCACATAATGACAACAACAGAACAAAGCTGTTAATGGTTTCTCTGTGTTAGAGATGAGGACATTGATTATTAAAATGAATGACTGAGAGGGGTAGAATGGTTTAATTAGTCATCATGCTGCTTTGCTTTCAAAACCTGCATTGCCTTCGATAGAACTCAGGGGCTCAATGTGTTATACAAAACCTGCTACTACTCAGGGGCTGCTAAGGTGGAATGTGGGGTGTCGATGGGATTGTTCTCTCATCTCATGAAGAATTCTGCTGCTATCTCTTTTACCAGAGGCTGGATTTAGCTGGAAACTGGCCATTTCTTCTCTCCCTTACCCAGGAGGTGGGCAGGACTCCTCTCCTTTTTGTTACACGAGTGGAGCTGGGAATGATGACTATCTCTCTCTGAAATTAAAGATGTGGAGGTCCCGTAAACCCTTGTTTGTGTTCATTTGCTACGTTGTAAAGGTGACATCTCACCAATATTTCTCACTAGCATCATCACGAGTAAATTTCCAACGTAAAAGTGAATAATAATCCAGACCTGATTTCAGTTTGTAGATGAAGACACCTAAATAAATGTGTCAGTAAAGTATCTAACCTTCCATCATCTTGATGGAGATGAGGCTGATGGATGCAGTGGAGCTTGGGGAGCTATTTCAGCTCTGATTAAGTGCAAGCTCTGTCAGCTGGAAAGCTCTTGACTTCCCACTGATGGAGTTTGCTCAATTCCATGACTGGGAGGCGGGTACCTGGTGCTGGTTGGCACTCTCCGGGGTGTTGGAGAGATCTGCAGCGGTGCTGTGGATGAGATGGAGTCTCAGGGAGAACTGGAGCTGGCTGGGGCAGCAGCCAGAAGGCAGAGAGAGAGGAGCCTCACACAGCATCGCTTGGGCTGGGTAGGTGGGGAAGGTTGATAACTTTGGGCTAGAAGACGTGACTGCTTGAGGTCAACAGGACACACGCTCGGGAGGCAGGACTCGTGTGACTATTATGGTGGTTCAGATATCAATTCTACAGGGTGAAATAGTGAAGAATAAGCCTGAATTATTTCTGAAAAACTCTGTGGCTTGCAGCTGATTTTGTGCACGACTCGGCTTTAACTTTTCAGCGGCATATTTGAATTCACAATGAAGATGTGGATCTACTTTTAAGGCTACTGGTACATTATTTTGCTCCAGATTGAATTCCAAGAGTGTTTTCATGGCCTGAAAGGAGCTGACAATTTTATTTTGTAGTCTTTTTTTTTTTTCTCCCCTTTCCTTTGGGCTTCTTCACTTTATATGACATCCTTCCAAATAATTAACATAGAAAAAAGTGATGACTTTTTTTCTGACTGCATCTGTGTAGGATATTCTTCCTCACGCCTCTTGATTTATGTTCCCATTTAACTTTTTTAGCGTGTTTTTGACCACTGAACTGGATTACAATGATGAATATAATACATGCCTCCCAGGCTCCTCTATCTGAACGAGGTTGTGTAGAAGGAGGTGGCCTTACAGTGCGGAGAATTTGAGCTCTGAATTCATTATTCCAGTTCTTTGCTGAAGTGTTTGCAGCTCCTCGTGTCTCCTCATCCAGTACTAGACTAAAAGATGAAAAAAAACCCCTACTTAAAATAGAGCATGTTTAAAAATAAATACAGCATGCAATGTTTTCTGGGCTTAGTGTAACAATCGAGGCTCTAATCTGCATAATACATCAATTAGTTTTCTCAAACGACCAAACGTCTGTTATTTCAGAACCTTTTAGCCATAAACATTATGCTCAAATACAGATGGTGTTATGCAGGGGGATGGGTGGTTTGGTTTTTGTTGTTTTTCTTCTTTCTTTTTATTTTTCACAATTCGGTCGGACGAAAAACACGCCGGTTTTTGGGTTTAGCAGCAAGGCTGTTTGTAGGAGCTGATGAATATAGATGGTAGTGGTAGCTGCACAGAATGTGTTTCCTACAGCTCGGAGCTCAGGAGCTGTTTTGGGATTCATGGGCTATCAAAAGGAGCTGGTTGTTTCCTCCACTTTAGCTGGTGGAAAGAAATACTATGGTTGGTCATTAAAAAATACTAAAGCTTTGAAAGTGACCATAAATGAAGCTACCTTCAGGTGGAACTCATGACTAACCGAGCAGAAAGACAAAGTCAAATCATTTGCTAACAGCCAGTGTGATTCTGCTTCCTCTTGAAGCCAAAGGCAAACCTGTTGCTCTTGTCAAAGTGGGGCTGGGCTAATCAATCAGCAAGGTACAATCAATAACGATGAAGAATTAACTTTGAAATGGAGCAATGGGCATGTAAGGGGCTTGGGTGAGGGAGTAATGAGACTACAAGATTGAAAATGTACTTCGGATGCTCTGTACTGGTGTTATTTTGGAGGTGGCATCAGCTGCACCCACCAGCAGCAGGTACTGGGGACTGTCCTCTGAATATGCAGAAGGAGGGCACTGTAGCCAAAGGATCTAAAGCTCAGGCAGGGGCCACTTTTGGGGAGTTTCTGTTTCTGTCCCAGCAGTGGGACATGTCTGTCTTGCAGGGATACTCCCACTAGCAAATCTCTTCCTTACAGCCCCTTGGTACGAACTGAATGTGTTTGTCCTTGCTGACCACGCAGCAATTATTTGGGGAATTAGATGAGCAGGGTGGGTTAGCTTCGTTTTGCTTTCTTTAGCCACTAAAAATCCTCTTCTCTCCCGGACTGTGGCTTGAAAACCACGTTTTACCCAGTGCTACACTTGATATCAGATGGTCTGCCTTCATCAGAAGGAAGAAAAAACCCCAAACCCATCAACACATAAACAACATTGCAAGAATTCATAGCAGCCAATTCAGGCTTTGATTTCCCCCTCAGGTTTTCTGGAAACACACCATTCAGATCCTATCTTCATGTTCCACTCTCTTGTTTTCCTCCCTGTGTTCTGCAGGCTCTAAACCTTTACTCATTTTTTTTGCTTTTCTCTCTTGCACGCATCATAGTCTGTGAAAAGATGAACACATTGATTTTTTTTTAAGCTCCATAATTGCTGAAAATATTCATTCACCTTTCTTGTGTGTGGCTTGAACTAAAAAAACAAGTGCTATGTATTTATTCCTTTAGAAATCTTCAGGTACTTTTAAGATTCAGCTGGACAGGGTGCTGGGTCACCTTGTCTTTTGCCATCCCAAATAATCCTTAATGCTCCTTCTAATCTGGGATTCTCAGAAATTCCATGGCCTTGTATATTTGGGGTTCTTTTGGGGTCCACAAGAAGGCATCTGCACTTAAAATGGGTATTTCTGTAGCCTCTTGCTCCTTGCTGCTGCTCTGTCACACGTGCTGCCCTGCTCTATTCACCACGGAGCATCTTGAAAAGCTTTTTGTCAAGACAATTGTGGTTACAAGATGACTACAGGTTTAAAAAAAAAAAAAGAAAAAAGCTTTTTGGAGGAATGGATCCATTTCTATTTAGAAAAAAAAAGGGTATTGACTAAACCACCTTGAAAACAGGAACAATTCCCTACAGGATGTAGCTGCACGTAGAGCAGAGCAGTCCTGAGGTCAGGGGATGGGGGAGGTCAAGATTCAGATGGATTTTCTCTGCACACAGAACATGCTGCCAATAAAAAGCTGATCTCTTGACACATGTCCCCCAGCAGGAGCTGCTCATCTTTGTGTGATTTAACAGTCCGAAGAGAGAAGCTGACCCTGGTAGAGCTCCCTTACCCTGGAGAAGCTCACCAGCCACGTTCCTGGTCACCAAGGGGTTGTTTAAGTGCAGAAAAGCTTAGAAGGGTTAAGGCATTGTCAGCCTTGGCTGTGACCCTGTTCTGGATATTTGGTTCTTTGCTGTCCTCGTTAATTATTGAGCCTAACTAGAGAGATTCAGGGGTAAAAAGAGCTGTTGGTACATTCCCCTTTGCTCTCCCTTTTCTGGGATGCTGTAAGGAGCTCCAGAAGAGCAGGCTGATTGTGCATATGAAATCCTGAGTAACATATGCCATATGTTGGGGGTTTAGCTTCTTGAATAAATCTTAATTAGTTAAATATAACCAAACTAACTCTTCTTTTCTTCTGAAATTGGGAGCAAATTGAATGTGACTGATGTACAGTCCTCCCTGCTAGCGGGAGTGAAGAGCTCTTTAGCAAGCTGCAGAAGCAACATACTTATAATTGCTTCTATTATTAGCAAGGTGCTTTAATCCAGTGATAATGAAGGTAATGATTTTCTTGGTTGCAGTGTAATTCTTCTCAGTATCTCTTCCCATGTCTCAGGGTAGAACTCGGATGCAGTTCAACACCACTGATATTTCCTGCTGCAGAGAAACCCCTTCTGCCCTCCAAAGCAGGGGCTGCTGGATCAGCAGTGTGGGCACGGTTCCACTTCCAGTTCTTCAGCATCCATCTGTCCAGGCTGACGTTCCTTTTATGCTGGAATCAGGAAGTTAAAACCCCAAAAAGCAATAAACAGCAAAGCTAGAGATGTGGATAGGAGAGAAGTCCTGGAAAGATGCTGCATCACTTGGTTTCTGGAGGAGCTGCACACACACAAGTGCCACTTGACAAGCTCTTGAGGTTTTCTGAGCAGTTCTGCTCGTGTTTTTACCCCAGTTAAGTTGGCTGTTAGGTCTCTGAGGTTCTGTGGAAAGAAGCAACTCAAGATCAGAATCGGGATGAGTTCCTACCCTTTAGCTCCTAAGTGTAAGGAGGAATAAGAATCAAATGTGGTACTTTGCTCAAAGAAAAATGCCAGGACACAGGAAAGCTAAAGGACCTGGGGAAGGACAAGACAGGGAGGGATGTGCTTATCCCAGTGCTTCACTCAAACACTGAACAAAATATTACTGGCTATATAAGCAAAATATGGGCTTTGAGATGGCCAGTGTTTGAATTTAAAAGAGTTTACAGTGTGTTTTGATGAAGATCATAAAGGAGATGGCTGAACCACTCTGAGTCCTTCCTAAAGCAACTTCCCCATCAGCACAGGGCAGATAACGTTGGGTTTGCACAATGGGGGGGTGTTATCAGTGTGTGTTTTGGGGCCACTGAAAGCAAACGTAATTTGCTTATTGGTTTAAATACAGTTATGGCAGAATAGGCAGTGGATAAAGCTGAAAATATAGGAAATGCTCAGAACATATTTTTCTGCTGAAAACAGTACGATTTTCATGCTCAAAGTGAAATGCAAATAAAGGAGATGCTTTTATTTCCAAAGAGTGTGCAACAGCCTAAGAATAATTTGCTCCATTTGGTTTTTATTTGATTTTCTAATGAATCTACAGCTGAAAAGTGTGTGTGGGGGGGAAATGATTTCCATATACTGTTGAAATATGACATCAGGGTCCAGTGCTTTAACAGACATTAGATTCCCCATGACAACCCAGGCATGAGGTTGTAGTCAATGATTCGGTGCAAGACACTTCAAAGCTTTTTTTCTTTTCAGTTCTAGCCTGGCTCTGATTTTGAGCTGATTCCAGTTAAAGCTCTCAGCAGGTTCCTCTGCTTTAAATGTGTTGGCCCATGCTCCTGAAGGGTGATGTGGCTGGAGGGGTCAAGCGAAGGATGTCCAAAGAAAAGGTCTTTGGACTTCTGGCTTTGGAAGCAGGAGCCTGGATGGCCAGTGACCAGATGAGCCATCTCCACTGGGAAAAGCTTCTTTTCCATGTAGCAGAATCTGCTCAGCACACTTTCAAAGGCAAGAGAGTTCCTGACACTCTCTTTCTTTCTTCATTTTTAATTTATTTACCTATATTTGTTACGAACATGTACTCAACACCCCCACATATAGCCCACAGAACTAATCCCATTTCCAAAATGCCTCGCTTCTCCTGGCTCTCAACATACCCTTGGAGGATCTTCGGCGTCAGAGAGCGCCGTGGAGACGAGGGAGGGATGAAGAAAGGCATTTATTGGAGGCAATGTGGCTATTCATCTGTGAAGTCTATAGCAACAACACAATAAAACTCACGCTCGGCATCTACGGGAGGCAACAGCCTGGAACTGAGGGTGGTTTTGCTAAAGCTTCCCAGTGTTTTGCTAGGTGACATGTCAGACTCATTATATTTGATTCATTGGTTTCGGCGCCTGGAGCCGAGCACCGGCTTCAGCAAACGCTTGTAAAAGAAAAATAGGCAGTTCAGGAGCTGGGGTAAGCATCAGTGACTCTTGCTGCTTTGGATTTGGTCTTATGGTGATGCCTCAGCATCTGAGTAGACTTGGTCAGGCTTTGGACTCTGCTTTTTATGAGGATAGGGGTCTAATGTTGCATGCCAAGCATGGACCTACTCTTCCTTTGGGTAAGGACGAGTCGTGTCAAATATTGCACCACAGAATCATCACATGGTTTGGATTTTGGATTGGAAAGGACCTTGAAAGGTCATCTAATCTCCTGCAGGGAGCAGGGACATCTTCAGTTAGAGCAGGTTGCTCAGAGCCCGGTCCAACCTCACCTTGAATGCTTTCATGGATGGGGTATTGATGATGTACACAACCTGCTGGTTCCTTGCCTTGGAAGAGTGAAGATGAGTCCAGTTGTGTTTGCTCAATCTGTTCTTGTGTATCTGGATCCTGTTTTCAGGCAGAATTACTGCATGTGCTCACCAGGGATGCAGAAAGACCACGGGCTGACTTCTGCCAGTACCTTACCCCACCAGCTCTCCCTCAGAAATCTCATGGAAATCACTACACTGGCTCCGTAGCTCCGTAGAAAACCAGTCCCTGAGGTCCCGGGTGTGATCTTCTTGGGGAAATGGATCCAAATGTCAACTTCCTAGATGGCTTCGGTCCAGGTGCAGGTCCACCACTGTTTGAAACCCTTCAAACAAAGCTGGAAAGGTTAATCAGTGTTTTAAGTGGTTGCCTTTCTGACAGATGGTTGGATTCTGCATTCATTTTAAAAATATAGGCTGATTTTGATGGACATTCCTTGCTCTGCATGAAGCTGAGCACTTTGTATCTATTCCTTGTCAGTCAATCTTGAATTTCATTCTAAACCGGAACTCAAGAGCCCATAATTAGATTGTTATTAGGATGAAGTTTCAAGTACTCCATGATTTCTCTTCTCCTGATTAAAATTGGAAGAAACACCCCCTCATCCAGCCCCCAATCACATAGAAGGAAAAAAAGGTTGAAGAGGTAGAAAGAGGAGATGGGCAGATGTTACTTTAGATAGAAAAAAGGAGATTTCTCATTCCAGACAGGCAGTGGTTCTGCCCATGTCATAAACCATGAGAGCAGCTGAGCTCAAGAGGTTCACAACCATCAGCTGAACCCCAAGAATTAGTGCTGGCTCTGGGTCCTTTCCAGATGGGTTGTTGAATCTCATACATTCTCCCTCCCCAAGAAGGAAAGGCAGCAACACGCTGCTAAAAATACCTGAATAAATTGTTCAGCATTAAGCATAAAATATGTTGAGATATCCATGAAATGCATGCAATATATCTTCTTGTAGCAAAAAAAAATATATGCAGGGAGAAAGCTGGCACTTCAACTCAACATTTCCATAAGTCCTAATGCTAATGTTGTCACTTCGAGTGGTGCCAGCAGGCTCTGAAGTTATACGGGCTCTGCTTTGTGTCAAGCACTTCTGCTTCAAGTTGGTGCTCAGACTAAGTGTACAAACCCATCCCTCTCATCTCCTCGTGGCTGGAAAATGAGCATGAGAAGTGGCTCTGCTGTTTTCAAAGGGTTTCATCCTGAGCTCACAGGGAAGGAAGCCACGTGGGAGTCCCTAAGAGGAGATCTCTGATGTGCTGGAGATACTTGGAAATCCATCTACTCCTGCCAGTCTCCCCCAGGATTTCATACTCATCCTGTAAACCCCCCTAGTTACACCCCTGCCCACGGAATTACCCTCACAGGAAAGAAGTTTCTCCTCCTGTTCAGGTGGATGAGCTGGTCAGCTGTGCTCCAGCTGATCTGCTGAAGGGGAAAGTTCTACAGCTGGACTACAAATGTCTCTCCAGTCACCCTTTGAGATGGGATAAATAACTAAAGGAAAACCTCTCCATGATGCCTGTTTCTCAGGAGCTGTTTTAAATCCTAACAGCTGGAATTTGTATGGTTGGAAACATAGGGGTGGTATCAAAAGTAGGAATGGAAGCCTTGGGTGGACTTGGTGATTTTAAAAGGCTCTTCCAGCCAAAGCAACTCCATGATCCCAGTTCCCCAAACCAAGCCTGCTCCTTCATGTCCCCCCCAGAGCTGGTGCTGGTGCCTTTCCCAGCTCTGTAGCCCTTCAGTCTCCTTGAGGAAGCTTCCCCACTTCGACCTTCTACATCCAAAACAGCAGGAGCCTGCAGCAAGCCCTTGGGGATTCTGATAACATCGCTTAAAAACCANAACGTCACTTAAAAAACAAAAAAAAAAAAAAAAGGGAGGGGGAAAATAATTAAAATAATAATCAGAATTTCCCCTTAGGTGGAGAAACCTCTCAGTTTGCACCGGCTGTAACTGACTGTGCATTCCTGATGTGGTTTGTTGGAGAATTGGTCTCCGCATCACGCTGAGAGCGTTCTTCATTCTGGCCGCGACCGCACGCGCCGGGAAAGAAATTCTTCCATGCCATTTATAACTTCACAGCTTCAGCAGCGAGGAAACAATCCTGGCTTGATAAAGAAAATAATTAGCCACCGTTGCTAATTATGCTAATCCTCTTCTGGTGGTGTCAGTTTAGAATAAAGGGGTTTGACAGTTCTGGGCTTGGCGCTGAGTTTGTGCAAAGCTGTTATAATTTTACCTTCCTTCTGCTACTAAAGACAAACTCCTTATCTTGAAGGAGTACATAAAAACTTTGCAGTATTTAGAAGAGAGGGTTTTTTTGTGTGTGTGTGTGAGCATCCTTATTCCGATGCATTGAGGTGGAAATGCAGACTCAAAAAACATCTGCAATGAAGTGAAAAAAGTGGGATTGATGTGTTCCAGCCAGGGAACACAGGTGTGGCCACGGAGATGGACAGAACCTTTTCAGTGATCTTTATTTTTAAATGGCTTTTGGGTTAGAGGACTGCAAATATTAACCCTTTGTTGATGGCTTTTAAAATGATTTAGCTGGAATAACCCAGGGAGATAAATATGCTCGTATCTGAGTTAACTACACCAGCACTTCAGAGACCAAAGCTCCAAGATGTCCTTTCCTCCTCTCTCCTGACTCTAACACAAGTCAGTATCAAGTTCCTGGAAGGATGTTATGCCATAGGAGACCACAAACCCAAAGAGAGACTGCACCAAAGGAATCCAGTGGTCACTTGTCACTGGAATTAGAAGCTCTGTAGGTTCAGAGAGTCACGGAAAGGGTTTGGGTTGGAAGGGACTTGTGCAGAGCATCTCATCCAACCCCCAGGGAGGTTTTCCACTTGGCCAGGTTGCTCAAGAATATGCTGAGGTGTAAATGTTTGGAGTAACTCCTGGAGTTGTTCCCTGATTTGCCCTTCCATACACTGAATGTAGAAAAGCAAGGTGGCAAACGAGATGTGCTTCCTTCTAACAGATGCAGATGGGAATGAACAATAAAGGATCCTGATCAATTACAGCCACAGAGCTGAAGAATTAAGAGGATTTTAAGACATCTCTACCTAATTTATAGGAGTAAGCTGGCTCCTGCAGTTTTTTCTCTCCCTGTGTGGGTTGATTTGTATAGGTAGAGAGCTCCATTTGCTGGCATGATGGACATGGGCTCTGCTGGAGTGACAAAGCAGAACGGGAGATTATATTTACATTTAGCTGATGAAAATAAGCTTTAAGGGTTATTTTTCTCTAAGCAACTGGGAATTGGAGTATCTTCACGCAGAGGAGACAGTCTGTCACTTAGATAACCTCAGTGCTAAGTCTTCCTTCTTTCTTCTTTAATAATTTGCATGTTCTACTTTCCCTATGGCATTTCTTGCTCCCACTGAGCCTGTGTTGTACATGCTGGATGTTTACAGCTCGAAGACCAGCACCATGCAAAAATAATGGTCTCTTTAAGACAGTTGTGGTTTATATGATGCTGGAAGCAACGTCATCCCAGGACGAACACATCTAATAAATAATCACTTAGCTCTTGCACTTTTCAACTGTGTACCTCAGTGTATTTTCCAGCAGAGAGTAATGGTCTTTACTCCTGCTGTACAAACAGAGAAGCCATACCTAGACAAACAAAGTTATTTGCTGAATGTCATCTGGCAGCTGAGAACAGAATCTGGGACCATCTATTGGCCTACAGTAACTGGTTATGAGATGTGCTGTGTCTGTGTGTGCACTGTGGGGAACCAGTCACAGGGGAAACTGTAGACTCTGGGAAGGAAGGGATGTTCAGGTTGGTTTCTCTGATTGCACGTGGTCTGAGCTGGCTGTGTGCATGGGTAGCAAGAAGCTCCCAGCAGCTCTGAAGAAAGAAAAAGATGGATTAAGAGGAAAATACCTTGAATGAAGTACTTTGGCTAGCAGCAGGGCAGACATAGAATGCCAGGTTGGAAGAGACCTCAAGGATCACATGGTCCAACCTTTCTTGGCTAAAGCCAGATGAACCCAAAACCCTGTCCAGCTGAGCCTGAAAAGTGTCCAATGCTGGGGACACCATCACTTCTCTGGGAGATGATTCCAACAGTTGATTGCTCTCACTGTAAAAAGATCTTCCTCTCGTGTCCCATCGGATTTTCCCCAGAAGTAGCTTATACCTATTGTCCCATGTCTTTTCCTTATGACTCCTTTACAAAGGGAGTCTCTGTCTTCTTGGTAGC
Source organism: Chloroceryle aenea (assembly GCA_013399075.1). Taxonomy (NCBI): domain Eukaryota; kingdom Metazoa; phylum Chordata; class Aves; order Coraciiformes; family Cerylidae; genus Chloroceryle; species Chloroceryle aenea. Next base: position 18,868 of record VWZY01006900.1, read on the forward strand.
CACCCTTTAAGTCCTGGAACATGGTGAGAAAGTCTCCCCTGAGCCATCTTTTCTCAAGACTGAACAAAGCCAGCTCTCTCACACTCTCCTTATGACAGCTTCCCAGTCCTTGGGTCATCTTGATGGCCCTTCTTTGGACCTGTCCACATCTCTTTTTTTGTATAGCAGGGACCAAAACTGCACACTGCCTGACCAGAACTGTGTAGAGTGGCATAATAACTCTTCACCTCTGCTGGTGATACCTTCGAAGCAACCCAGTAACCTCTTGGCCAGACCCTTTCCACAGGGCTGCTCCCCAGCCAGGTAGACCCCAGCTGTTCTCCTGGGTTATGTTTTCCCACGTGGAAATCCTCACCCTCACCCTTATTGAACTCCAAGAGGTTCTTGCTAACATGCATTAGAGCTGATGGGAGCAGGGGAGTTATCTGAAGCTGTGTGAGCTAAGATGACATCAATCTGAGCCTTCGTTTTGGCAACAAACATGTGCCAGGCTCCCATCCCTGCAGAGCTGCTGCTTGGGACTTCTCTGCTCAGCCTGATCTGCTACATCAGAGGCCTTTGCAGAAAGAAAAACGCTTAATTAGAAACCAAAGGCTCCCACAGCACTCCGAGTTTGTTTTTAACCTCAGGCTCCTCACTGCTGGGACAGAAGGACCACCTGGAAGGTCTTTCTGCAAATATCACTGAACCTTCTTCCACGTTTGCTTTGCAGATGTGTGGATCCCCTGCTAACTTCAGGGTGGGGGAGCTGGGTGGAACATGGGATCTGAGGAGCTGATTAATTGGGAATAATGAGGGGAATTGCAAGATAGTTGCTTTGGAAATCCTGTTAATTACTAAGAATGGCAGTCAGCCTTTCTAAAATGTTTCCAGTGCTGCCATCCACAGATGTAGAGGAAACGCACAGATTCCTAATTGCTTAAATTCAGACACGAGTTTTAAGGTAATTTTGGATGTAAAAATAAAAGCTGCACAGTTTCCCATTTGTTAGAAGGAATAAAAGTACTTCTAAATAATTACTTAGTTCTGCAACTGCTATTTTTCTTTCCCCTCGGAGAAATGGAGGTAATTAGGTTTTTAAAAATAGATCCCCCTTTTCCAAATAATTTTGGTAAATTGAGATTTGAAGGAAAAAAAAACCCCACAAACCCAACCCCAGAAAAGCCAAACCTTTAAATCAAAACGTTTTGTTATGTTTGCATGTTTAGATGAAGGTTAACAAACCATCTCGCAAAGCTAGCGACCAATTAGCTTTGCAATTTCAATTCAAGGTGCTTTTCTTTAGTGTTTCTTCCAAAACGTGAAGTTTTTCCTCTCCTAGTTTCCATGGTAAACAAAGAAATATAGAGGAGCTTCCTACTGCAGGCCATTTTTGGGTAGTAACTTGTATTTGCATCAGTTTCTCTGTGGCAGAGGAGGGTAATCAGCAGCTTTTTTTTTCCCTGTGTTCTGAAAAGATCATTTTTGGTGATTTTAAAGAGCCTTGATTGCCAGCAAAGAGTAAATACAAATGGATCTTTGGAGATACTGCAGAGGTTGTTCCAAGCAGGTGAGTCACCAGTTAGTCTGAGGTGTGTGACTGTGGTTTTGTGAGATAGTGATGAACTTTGGACCTTTCCTTGCAAAGCCAGGAGCTGTTCATGCCACGAATCTAAACTGCCACTCCAATTTTCCATAGGAGATCCACTTTTAATGGTCTTGGCCAACTAAAAAAGCCCAGAGGAGCCACTTCTCACCCCATCCTGCACATCTAGAGCTAAAATGTCCAAAGCCCATGTTCCATCTACACCAGCAAACTAAAAGTGCTTGAAACCACCCTGTGGTCCTGGTCTTTGGCCAGGTGGCGTGGAACAGCGCACGGCCACGCTGGGAAACCCTCTGGCCTGCAAAAGAAGACAGCTCCATGGAAGCTGTGCGTTGGGAATGCTCCTTGGCTGACCCAAACTCCCTGATTATGCCTGGAAATTGGTTTTTGGAAGCCTGGTCGTTGGCCTTGGATAGAGCTGAGCCAGGGAGCGTGCCAACACTTAACCAGATGGATAATGAAGTTCCCGTGCCTGGAGACAGTTGATTTCCCAGAATAGACACAGGGAGTTCAACAGTTCCATGTTCCAGTCACCCTCCAGTAGCAAAAGGATCTGGGGAATGTTCGTAATTATCTAGGAATGCAGATGCTTGTTTGGAGAGTTCTTTCTTTTGCAGGACACTGAAATCAAGGTTTATTTTTTTTAAGTGATGCCTTATGAGTTTCTTCTGTGTGCATCTATATAAATGTGTATGGAGCTACTAGGGAAGATGAGTTCTGCATAGAATACAGCACATTTCTTCTCTCCTTAATTAACTTTCTAACAATCTCTTCTTTTTTTTTTCTCTTTCTGGATAGCTCATGGGCTGAGCTAGGTGTCCCAGTCTAGAGAAGAGATGCAGCTCATCCCGATTCCTTGAAATCTGGAAATTCCTTCCTTCTTCCTCAAGTCACTGGAGAGCTGCAGCGAATGCAGCTGCTGGGTGACAGCACCTAGCAAAGATCTCACCACCTCCATCACAGGACTGAAAGCTTCCTTGGTTTGTGAACAGCTAGAAACCTTCAGAAACAGCATAAATACAACCTCAACTCTGGCAGCTATGACTTTGCCTTTTTAACTGCATTGGAGGAGCAATAATGAAGTGATTCACATATTTTTGGTGCCTTAGGATGAAAAACATGAGCTAGGAAGCCCTGAGCAACCTGCTGTGCTTGCCCCTGCTTTGAGCTGGGGGAGCAGAGGGTGTTGAACCAGATGTTCTCCAGAGGTCCCTTCCAATCTCAGCATCTCTAATTCTGCCTTTGCCCGTAGTATTTAATGTTTCCTTTGTGCAGAAGGTTCAAACACAGAGCAAAAAGTTATCGCGAGCAGCTGCGTGAGGTAGCAGATGTTGAGGTGAAAATGCAAAAAGATTGGAATGCTTTGGGGTTTGCCTTTAATGAGAAGAAAAAAGGTACTGAAAGCAGGGACTGTGTCCATTGCTTGTCACTGCTGAGCCTCTCAGTAGGGGAAGGGAGGGTAGAAAATGTCGATGTGCAGATGGAAATTTAGAAAAGCTGCTGAATTTGATAGATTCCCAGGAAAAAAATCTAAATATCCTTACTGCAAGTAAGCAGAAGGTCCTACCTTTGGAGTTTGTGTGCATATGGCTTTGGACCAGCCACAACTCTCTCTTGCAACAGAATTAGATCCATTTAGACAGGGAGGGCTCGGAAAATATTGTAAAAACCTTCTTTGGTGAGAATTTATACATGTTAGTGAGCCTTGGTAATTGTTGTGTCCATCTGCTGTTATCTGCCCTGAATTGCAAGGGAATGCCCATGGAATTCTAAGCAGCCTGTGACTCTCTTTATCTTTCCTCTCCTTTTTATAGTGTTCTGAGCTCTAGGTAAGTAGGGAGAAGGCGTAAAGCAGAGAAGGAACAGAACATGGGATCTACCATCCTGACTTCCCCGAGCCCAAAGCTTTGCTTCCCAGACTCTGTTATATTTTTTGAGAGCCAAAACACACATCACCTGCCACGAGCAGGCTGGTTTTCCTGGGGAGGAAGGACTAAAACTGACCAGTTCTTTACTGCCTGGACCAAAATGTTAGCATTGAGATGTAGGCTATCAAGTTCGAAGTGGCAACAGTGAAGTTTTGAAAGCAAGAGGCTCTTTTGTGCCACAGAGTAACAGAATGATGTGAATAACTCGAAGATTTAAGCTGGCTCTGTGTATTTTTGGTGGTTTTGTGTTGTCTCCTCACACTCTGCTCATTTCACAGTCAGGGTAAGAAACCAGGCGTGTGGGGAGGGCAGGTCATCTACAGTTGTCCACCCCATTTACCCTCTGGCAGTACCAATTTCTTCGCATTGATTGTAGAAGAAGCATAACTTACACTTAGTTCTGACTTCTAGCCTGATGTTCAATCAAATTTGACAGCTTTTTCCCTTTCATTTCCTCTAGAAATGGAACAAAAATATCCAAATCTGTAAGAAGAAAAATCTGATTTTCTGTGAGAAGTACTGAAATATTTATTTTTTGAGAATTTTATGCTTATTCTTAAGAGGAGAAATGAGGTGTTCAAGTGCATCTCTGTCTTTTAAGCTCTTCTTCTATTTGTGTATGGGCTAGTGACCCCCAAAATTCCTTTAGATGGGTTGGAACTCCTACCAGTCCCTGAGAACTGATGAGGTATGGGTAGGGATGCTTCCCACTGAAGATTTCCATGCCACATTCCTTCAATACAAGGGCAACTGGGCTCTTTGCTGGGTGTAAATCAGATTTCCTCTCCTTCCCTGGAGGTTTTGGGCTTTGGTTGGTAGGTTTGGGGTTTTTTGAGTTTATTTGAAACTCCCTTTTAAGAAATGAAATCAACTTTTAGGCAGGAGGTTAGGTGACCTTTGAAAGTTCTACCACCTCTGGTTGTGTTGTTCCTATCGGGGTGGCAATTTCCACCAGTGAAATAGGAACAGGTTGTGCTGAACTCTTTGCAAGGAAATGGTTTTGTTACCCTCTCCCTATTTTACAGGGACTCTCGGGAACATTCAGTCAAAAATACAGCAAAGAGCTTTAACCTCTACCAACTAAATCTTCCTTAACCTAAACTGACCATTAAAAATGGAAAAGTTTTGAGAAATTTTGACCTGTTTGACTCTTCTTTTGACCTGTTTGCCTCTTCTTTTGACCTGTTTGCTTCTTCTTTCAACCCCTTTCCTGCTTTTCATTAATGATACTTGGTGCAATTTCCAGTTTGCAAAACCAAACCACCCCCAGCACAGAGGAGAAACCCCCCCAAACCCAGTTAGTATCTTATTTATCAGTCTTTTTTTTTATTTAATTTCACCTTAGGTGTCTCCTTCAATTTCTTTTAGCAAAACCTATTTTCTTTCTTAGTGAGAAGCAGAAATGGTATTAAAACTTTCAGTTTGTTTTTGCAAGATACAGTTCAGGGTAATATGTACCTGCCCCTCCAAGCTCTCCAACTTCTATGAGCCTGTCAGCAGCAACTTATCACCCTCAACTCCGATGCTGCCTAATGGGAAGTCTGAGTCGCATCAATTCATTTTGTACCTCATTAATCTTTTCAGTCAAATTAATTCCGTTGCCTCCTTGAGACCTGCACATGTCAGGAATGGAGAAAGGATTCAGGGCTGCTTTTTGATGTTGTTTTGTTTATCTAAATATCTTTTTTTCTTTTTAGGTTTTGGTCACTATGGAGGCTCCTGAAGAATGATGACCAAAGCTCTTTCTGGATTTCTAACCCGAGGAGAAGCTGTGAACTGGAGGGAAACCTCCCTTTTAAGAGGTCTCATCTTTGAGGGGAGGGAAATTATTTGCTATAAAACTCACTCATGGGTTTTTACCCCTCTAAAGCATTTAAGAAGAATCCATACCAACCTTCACTGGTTGTGTGCTTGTGTTGCAGACCTTCTAAAGCTGCCTGTTCTGCCTGGGGTGCTTTGCAGAGCTATTCATTATTTAGGCTTTATGAGGTGTCACCAGTTACATTAATTTTTAGGGTTTTTTTTTCCTTCCTTTCTCTCTGAATAAATAAGGAAAACATTTTTAAACAAGAAGAGAGATGATGGATAGTGATTGATGAATAGTAATGCAAACTCCTTGGACACTGAGGCTTGCATGGGAATTAGTGCTGATGGGCTCCACTGGGGAGCAGCCAGTCTCAAAGAGCTCCCCAAAATAACTTTCATTCACATCCACAAATGACAAAGAAAGAACAGAGCATGAAGGTGAAGGATCTAAGCCCCAGACTTCTTGTGCATTATTCTCCTTTTCTGTCTCTCTCCAAGTTTGATGGCAACACCCAGTCTCCCAAAATACCTTTGGAAATCCCCACCTCAAAACCCAGTCCAGATGAACTTTAAGAGACCCAGCTCTTGGCTTTTGATCTTGAATCTCTTCTTAATGTAAAGTTACACCCAAATTGTACAGTTCTAGGGGTACTGCCAGAGAAACAGAGCTCCATGTTCCCCTCCTGTACTTCTTGATTCTTGGCTTGCTCAGACTAAACAAAGAAAGGTTTGGGTCTGGGTTTAGAAAAGGCAAGGGAGGAAAAATTGATTTGTTTGCTTGGTTCATTTTTTGTTTGGTTAGTTTTGTTTGTCTGATCCTGGAGAGACCATCTCTTGTCAGTCACATTATTGCTCACTTCATTTTACTCTTCAAAACACCCAGACATTTCTTTTCAGTGTCTTTCAAGTTTCAAACTCTGGTTTTATTTTCTATTTTACCACTTTTCTTTTGCTTGAATACTCTCTTGACCACCCATTTCTCCCTCCACCTTCTTCTATCAATGATCCAAACGCCATCCCCTTCTCTGGAGTCCAGCCCATGTTAAGAACCATGTCTGGAGATGTACTCTGAGAACATCACGAGCAAGTTAACCCCTGCACAGCCTCAGCTTCTGGGGTGGAGGTGCCAGGCAAGGGAACTTGATTTCCTTCCTGAATTTCTTTGTGTGTATCTCACTACTTCAGAAATGTACCTACTAAATTATCTAAGTTCCAACCTGGCTTTTAAGAGAAATAATCACAGGGTAAATTATTTTATGCAATTAAATGCTCTTCAGATGTAATTAATGCACTAGCAGCCCACACACCCCCTTATCTCAATGGACCAGCTTTGCTACTGCTCCAAAAAAGGGTCAAGTGCCAAAGTGTCCCTGCAGGTCCCCCCTTGCCACTTCTACTGGACAAGCAGCAGTTTGCTTGGGGTTTTATTTTCTGAGTTGGAAACTGTTTCCCCTACACTGAACTTCATAGTACAGAGCCAACACTTGTACTAATAGCTTTTGGCAGCTTCAATATTTGAATCTTTGTCTTTATGGATTTAGTGGGAAAGAAATTTGCTGTTTTGATGCATTGTGTGTGTGTGTTTCAGCTGGGCAATACAAGAAGGATTATTCTTTTGCAAAGCCAGCTGTGTTTTATCTGGGACTTGACTATTGCTCCTGATGTATCTGCTGGAGCTCCAAGTATAACCGTGATGGATTTCAGCAGCTTGGAAAGCTCTTACCACCCATGGTCACATTCTGCTACCCACTTATTCTACAGAACTGGTGCATTTTACAACCCCAGCTAGACTAGGTGACCTTTAAAGGTCTCTTCCCACCCAAACCCATCCATGATTCTATCCCCCAGTGCAGTTTCCAGCAGGTTCCTGCTCTACTCAGCAAAGTCTTCCCCGTTCTCAAGGCTCTGCAGAATGATGCTGGCTGCTGTTCCTTGGCAGTTCTGATGTTGAGTGATGAAAAACCATTGCCCAATTCATGAACTCTATAAACCCATGCATTTATGTGATCTATATTTATAGCAACTGCTGTAGTCACACTTAATAAATTTCAAGGTAAATGATCCTTAGGATCTTGATTTCTTTTTTCTTTCTTTCTTCCTTTCTGTCTTTTGGAGAGCACCATGTTTGCATGAGGTACAAGGCAGGAAGCCCTGGCATTCTGAGGTTATGGAAGTGATTTGTTTGCCTGATGATTGCTCAAATAAGAACATGGGCATGAATAATTCTGTCTTTCATTGTTCTAGCATAAAAAATGTACCTGGGTCAGGGGAGATTGGTATCTAAAGATGGATGGGCTTCAAAATAATACCTGTGGGGATAGAGTTGAGTGAAGTGATTCTCACTTGCTTGGGTGGAAATTATGGGAGCCCTCAGCTGCCCTCAGCTGCTTTTAGCAATTGTGGGAGATGGAGAAACACCGAAGTAAAGAATGAGCTTTCCATCAGTAAAGAGGGGAAAACCAGACTTTGACTAAGCTCAGATGGGTGCAGAAAGCAGTGAGAAAGCTTCTCCTTTACCAGTTTGCCTAAATAAGCAGAAGCACAGGGCTTTCAGCCCTCATCTGGTGCCCATCAAAATCAGCAGGAGAAATTCAGATCTTCCACATCAGGGCAAAATACTCAGGTTCCCTCTCAGGCTATAGAACCATATGGACATGGAAATGATGCAGCTGATGCAAAAAGATACGAAACCAATCCAAGGTCCCACCCATCTCCCTCCTGAGAGCTTCAGTGGCTCCTCTTGGCAAGCTGGGTCTCCCTGCCAGTTGCTAGCTCATTCCACAGCACTGGGATTTAATTAAGGCCAGAGTGAAGTGTGTAAAGATATTTTATTGGTTTGGGTAGAGGAGAAGTCAGAAATAAAATTAACACAGCAGTGAGCAGGGCAGCCTTAAACAATTCATATAACTGTACAGATGTAATTTATAGCATTTTTCCTTGCACATAATATATTAAGATGCAGATTCTGTGTGTTACAAGAGAACTTGATAGCGTGTGAAATTAAAACTACCAGCAGTTAAATTATTGATAGAAAATCAAATAATACGTTTTTGTAATTGTAAACCACTTAACATTTAGAATTTCTTTTTTTTTTTTTCCTTCTAAGAAATTAATTATGAAATGCCTGAATGTATTTAGTGGAAACAACCGAGACAACTTAGATTTCCCATCCAAGGAAAATAGATCCTGCATATCTCTAAAAGAATCTGAGAAAATCCCATCTGAGTGGACTGTCACCATGTGGCATCAGTGCTGCTTGTAGCTCCCTCTCCTCAGATGCTCCACAGCTTCTGAATCCAGGCAGCTTCCCCCATTTATTGCAAGGGAAGGAAAGAAATGTTTTCCAGCTTCTGACAGATAAATTATTTCTTCCTGGGTCTTTGGGAGGTCAAAAGCTGATGGTGCTAATAGCACAACTTGCAATAAAGTCAAGCTTTCTGCTCCCATTCTAAGTAGACAAATCAGACCAAGCCCAGAAGAAATGGAGAATTTGGTGGCTGCCCCATCCCTGTCCCCATTACAGGGGAGGTGGCCGGGGCTCTGAGCACCCTGCTCTGGCTGCAGATGGCCCTGCTCCCTGCAGGGGGTTGGACCAGATGAGCTTTCAAGGTCCCTTCCCACCCAAACCAGCCTGGGATTTCATAAACATCTGTCTTGTTTGACAGAACGATCTGCTGCAGGCTGTGAAATAACCCATGGCAGTGCCAGGACGTTGAGATGGTTTCAACCTTCGTCTTGTAAGAGATTTTTGTGGCATCATAGCAATAACAACCAGGCTCAGATAAAGATATTTCAGAGGGCCTCAATGCTAACTTCTCTGAGGTATGAACATGTATAAAATCCAGCCCTACTGAAATTCTGAAAAGAAATTCTGCTTAGAAAAAAAGCTGAGCTGTTTTTTTCCTTCTCTTCCCAGACAGAAATTCCCTCTCATATCATTTGGTACAAAGCTGAAGTCAGAAGGTGCCAGGTACCTCAGGTACCGTGCAGGAACTTGAATGGCTGGCACAGTTACTTGCCCTGCAAGCACCACAGCAAAACTCTCTGTTGCTCAACAGATGCACAGTTGTGTGTACATATGGCTTGGGAGATGTAGCTTCACATTTCTGAGAAGACAAAATACTAAATATGCTGGGGGCTTAACGAGAAAAGCGAAATAATTAGTGTAGCTCATGCACCAACATAAATTTACATCAGGGTGAGAAGTCTGGAGCTACTCTCCTGTTCCTCAGAAGCAGCTTAAGACTGATGCAGCTGAAAAGGTTTGGCTGAATTCCTGCATCTTTGTGCCAGCTTAGCTGAAAGGGAAAAAAAAATTGGATTTAATGTTGGTTTTGGTTTTATTTTCTTTTATTAAAAGGTCAGTGAGCATTCCTAACACTGTTTTGTCTTGTAGGCACATGGAAGTGTGTGGGATTTATAAATCATTTCTTATTTTTAATGATAGACTCATAAATTTGTTTTGGTTGGAACAGACCTTCAAGATCAAGGCCAGCACTGCCAGGGCACCACTGACCCCGGGCCCTCAGCACCACAGCTCCACGGGGNGGTGATGCTTATATAAGAAATAGCTGTACCAATTCTGTGTCACCTCCTATGGGATTTGGTATTAGCCTCTTGCTGTTATTATTCTTTAAACACTTTCTCAAGGTGAGATAATAACTTTTCTTTTATGTATGCCTCAAGAATCTGAAGCACCGAGATAGTGATAGCTGGTATAACTTAATTTCAAAAGTAATTAATGAGGCTGCATTTTAATGAGCCTTTTTATACCATGTTGTGAACCTGGCTGTTTCACGATGCCATTGTTCTCAGACTGCTGGAGGGAAAGAAAGAAAGCAGAACCTGGGAAAATCAATTTAAGAATAGCAGCAGCCCAAATAAGAAACAACCTATACATCACTTTGCATTTATTTTATCCTCACAGGTGTTTTTGAAGCAAAAAAATACAAAAAAGAAGGACAATTCCTTCAAAGTTTTAGTAGAGAAAGGATTCGTGAGGCTGTAAATTTCTGCTGTGGTCTTATAACTCATCAGCCTCCTTTCATTCTATTCTGCTTTAAAATTCTGTTTTCTTTGGAGGAACAGGGTGTATAATAAATAAGCAAAGTGGGTTTTTTTTCTTTCTTTCTTTTTTTTTTCTTTTTGATGGGATAATTTGGTTTCCACATCAAATCATTTCAGAATATTAATGGCCTTTTGCAACTTGTAGATAATATCAGAATAGGGAAGAAGGTGTGGGAGAGGAGTTTGTGTCCTAAGGTTGGAATTTAATGAGTGCTGCTATGAGCTTTTTCTAATGACTTACAAGTAGGTGTAAAAATAACATCAATGTATGTCAAATATTTTTAGGGGAGTGAAAAATCCGGGGATTCCATTCCAAGTGTGGCTTTTGGTGTTGGCAGAACTGTAGAAAAAGTCAAAAATCTTGATTTTTGTCCC